>CM072525.1:0-70000 GCA_036898135.1 Oncomelania hupensis | reverse complement strand
CAATTATCGGAGTAAAAAAAGCAAGGTTCTCTTTCTTTTTTATCTTTGATGTTTTGGAATTATGGGGAATACTGAGCAGACGAAAAATTGTGATGGATGGTAGAGGCCAACAAGTCAGCCATATGCTTTCTGTCAGTGATAATCTGTTAACGTTTTTTCAGACCTTGGATCACAGCCTTGGAGTTTTTTCCTTTTAATTCTTTTGATTATTTTATAGACTGTTTTGGGAGAGGTTTTGGTATGAAGTTTGGAACACAAGGTTTTCCAGGATAGACGCCTTTTTTTTAAAGATAATCCTAGTCTTAGCTCCCAGCTTCTGGTGATTTTTTTCAGCTGTAGGATTTTGAAAAAAACTTCGTTGGGCTTGTTTCCTTTGATGATGAAGAGTCTTGCATTCCTCATCAAACCAACTGGTCTTCGGGGCACTGCTTTTAATAGATGTTTTGGGTATATTTTCGGAAGCACATTCTATTAGGGTATTAAAAAACTCCAAAGCTGGATCTTCGGAACTGAGAATGTCATTGGTAATTTGACAAGCTGCGGAGTGTCCAAATTGGTCCTATCCTATCCTATCCTATCCTGTCCCATAACCCGAAGGTCGTAGGGGCACCACAGATGATCGCTTAACCAGCATACTCCATCTTTCTCTGTCCTCAGCAGCCCTCATGGCTTCGCTCAGTGTCAAACCAGTCCATTCTCGAATGTTGTCCTCCCACCTCTTTTTCGGTCTCCCCCTTCTTCTACCTCCTTGCACTGTGCCTTGCAGAATGGTCTTTGCAAGGCCTGATGATCTGGTGACGTGGCCATACCATCGGAGTTTCCGTTTCTTCACCACTGTGAGCAGGTCATCGTGTTGTCCAATGGCTTGTGTGATGGTCTGTCGGACTTCAACGTTGGTGATGTGTTGGGTATAGGAAATGCACAGAAGTCTTCTGTAGCACCTCATCTCCATGCTTTGTATTCTTCGTTGGAGATCTGCTGTGAGGGTCCATGCTTCGCAAGCATATAGGAAGATGGAGATGACCAGAGATCGCAGCAGTCTTACTTTGGAATGTAGTCTGATGGTTCTGTCTTTCCAAATGGGCTTCAACCTTGTCAGGGCAGCAGTTGTTTGTGCGATCCTGGAGAGGACTTCCTGTCGAGACCCATTGTCTGACACAATGGCTCCTAAATATTTGAAGCTGTGCACTGTGTTGAGGGATTGGCCTTGTACTTTGATGTCCGTGTTGATGCCATTGGTGTTGTTGGTCATCATTTTGGTCTTCTCTGCACTTATTTCCATTCCATAAGCTCTGGAGGTGGTGTCAAGCCTCTGTACAAGCTGTTCAAGTTCTTGTTCCTCTCCAGCCAATCCATCAATATCATCCGCAAAACGAAGATTGGAGATTGCTCTGCCCCCTATGCTGACTGTGCCTTCGTGATCTGCAAGAGCATCTGACATGATGCGCTCTAGGAAGATGTTGAAGAGTGTTGGAGAGAGTAGGCATCCTTGACGCACACCGATTGTTGTTCTGAACCAGTTCCCGATGACGCTGTTATGGAGGACTGCACTGGTAGCCTTGTCATACAGGCTTTTGATGACTTCTATGATTTTAGGGCTGATGTTGTACACTTTCATGGTTGCCCATAGAGCTGCATGCCAGACTCGGTCAAATGCCTTCTTGAAGTCTATGAACACATGATATAGATGTTGTTGGTGCTGTAGGTATTTCTCACAGATTATTCTGAGGTTGAAAATCTGTTCAGTGGTACTTCGCCCTGCCATGAATCCTGCTTGTTCTTCAGCTATGATTTGTTCAGCTTGTGGTTTCAACCTGTTGAGTATTATTTTCAGGAGGACCTTGCTGGGATGGCTGATGAGGCTGATGGTGCGGTAGTTTTCACACTCCTGAAGGTTACCTTTTTTAGGAAGAGTGATGACAAGCGACTGGGTCCATGGTGTAGGCCATTCCCCACTCTGCCAGATCTTGTTACAGATAGTGGTGAGAGCATCAGTCATCGCTTCTCCTCCTGCTTGTAGCAGTTCCGCTGGTATGTTGTCCACTCCCGCTGACTTCCCTTTCTTCAGCGATTGCACTGCTGCCTCAACTTCTTCCCGGAGAATTGGGAGGATTTCTTCTTCTTCTCTGCTCTCGGGACATGCTAGAACTGATGGGTCTCCATTTGGTGTATGGTTGTAAAGGTCAGAGCAGTACTCTGTCCATCTGTCCAAGACTTCTTGTTCTTCTGTAAGGCAAATGCCAGACTTGCTTTGGATAGTGGAGACTTTGGGCTGTTTAACACTTGTCAGCCGCTTCACAGTCTGGTAGGCCTTCTTGCTGTTGTTCTTGTTCAGATTGTTCTCTATTTCCTGGCATTGATCTTCTATCCAGTTCTCCTTTGCTGTGCGCATGCCTTTTCGGATGTCATTGTTGATTTTTCGGTAGACATCAGCTCCCTGTGAGGTGTTCTTTTTCTTTTTTAACTCTCTTCGTTTATCACACAGATCCAAAAGTTCAGGTGTGATCCACGGCTTCTTCTTTGGTCGGTGCTTGCCAAGGATCTCAGTGGCGGCATCTGTTACAGCTGAGTTGAAGGTATTGGTCATGGTGTTGACATCTACTTCGCCTGCCCCCAAAATAAGCAGTGGTGCAAATTTCCCTCCAATTGTGGCCTGAAATATTTTTGCCACCTCCGGGTCTTGCAGTTTGTCCAGGTCGAACTTCAGCCTAGTGCACTTTGCTGTATTTACTCTCTTCAAATGGAGCCGGAAAGACATCATCACGAGATCGTGGTCACTTCCAATGTCTGCTCCTGGAAAAGTGCGTGTCCTGCCAATGTTGATGCTTGATCTGAAGCGTTTCTTGACCATGATGTAGTCGATCTGGTTGTGATGTTCCCCGCCGGGACTGTGCCATGTCCATCGTCTGGATTTTTTGTGGAGACCAAGCGTGTTTGCCAGTACCAGATTGTTGTATCTGGCAAACTCCAATAGCCTCAGACCCCTGTCATTTGTCTCGTTGTTGCAGTGGGGTCCGCATGTGTCTCCCCAGTTGCGGTGCGCATCTTGGCCAACCTTGGCATTCCAGTCGCCTTGCACTATGACTATGTCCTTCTTCGGCACTTGGTCAAGGACCGCCTGTATATTTTCATAAAAATCCTCCACTTCGCTGTCTTCATAGTCTGATGTTGGGGCATAGGCCTGGATGATGGTAATGTTGAAAGGGGTTGCTCTCAGACGGATGGTAATGAGTCTACTGGAGACTGGGCGGCAACCCATGACAGTGGCTAGAATGTTCTTGTGGACCAAGAATCCAACGCCGTGTTCGTGCCTGTCATCTCTACCGCTGAAATAGAGCTTGTGGCCTTTGTCAGTCGTTGTTTCACCTAGGCCTTTCCAGCGCAGTTCGCTGATACCTAGAACGTTCCATCGATAGTGGTCCAGCTCGTGGGCCAGTTCTTCTAATTTTCCTTCCGCAGTTAGGGTCCTGACGTTCCAGGTTCCTATGACGATGTTGTTTCTCGTGCGGATCTTGCTATATTGTCCATCAGTAGCATACTTAACACCTCCGTCCTGGTGGCCAACGGAAGGCGCGGTCCTTGTGCCGGGTGACGGCCCGGGCGACGACCGATCCGGTATGGAATTAGTGGATTGTGTCATCATGTAGTGTGTCTTGGGCAAAAAAGACCTGGCAGGGCCCAATCCTCTCCAGGCTGTTGGCCACAGCCGAAATCCACGAATACAGTGTGGCTCGCCTTGGCCCTGAGCACGTGGTCGTTGAACCTGTAGTAACGTGAGGTTCCTCCGCCCTGGCCGGTGACTTCTGTGTAGAAGACTTTCGCCCAGTGATGCCGTGCTAACATCACCCCTGTTAGTCGCCTCTTACGACACGCCGGGAAACGTTGGGTCTATTCTATTTGCCCGAACCCACAAATTGGTCACAAACTGTGAAATTCTTCATATCTGAAAAATTAATTGTGGCCAAGTGGGCTAAGGCGGGACTAACTTGCCTTGTCCACAGGCCAGAAACCAATGGTGCCTGACAGGTGTGGGTTCGATCCTGCATCGGGGCGTTATGTTTCTCCGAATATTATTTGCTTTCGACTCGGGCAACGTCTCGGGGGTTTTCTCCGGGTACTCCGGTTTGCTCCCCCAGCAAAATTTCAAAAAAAAAAATTTCAAAAATTTAAAGAATTTCTAAATTTCAAAAATCACAACTAATGTTAGGTAGGTTGGGTTTGGGCGCGCCACAGGCTGCGACTACGCCTTCCACAGGGGAGGCGGCCCAGAATTTCCCGATAAAAAGGGACAAGAAAGCATTGAAATGAAATTCCAGCGCCGCTGGGGCACTCCCGAGTGATCTTCTAGAAACTTTAGAAAATTTGGAAAATGATCACTCCCACAGAGATCCGAATGAGGTTTGCAATCCGGGTCTAAAAAAAGAGAAGGGTCACAGATGACCAGGTCTAAATTAGAAAATGTTCCTAAATGGTTACAATACGTTGGGGAACCTAAATGTAAAATACAAAGGTTGAGGTCATCGACAACATTCTCCAAAAGTTTGCCTTGGGGATTCTGATGGTCACTTCCCCAACAATCACGAAGGGAGATGGGAGTTGGTCTATCAAGTTTATTAAGGAGCAGACTGTTAAAGTCTTTTAGAAAGATACTCGAGCAGCAATCGCCTCCACGGGCGTGGTCAATGTAACTGGGCTAAATAAAATGTCTGAACGAACACATAAAGCATTCCCACAAGAAACATTGGATTGCAAGCAACAGTATCCAGATAACTAAAGTATTTTATCAGGACTCAGAAGAGTTTCCTGTAAACAAATTACACTTTGTCGTTTTAAGTAAGCAGGAGCAACTGTTCGTAGTTGGCTTTAAGGCCTCTAATGTTCCAATGTATTAAAAAGGTGATGATTCAAAAAAAATAAAAGTAGTATGTTTTATTTCAATCAATTTTATACTCTTAAGTTTCTCCTTAATTATAACAGACTATTTTTAGCTGGAGATGGAGATGCTGACACCTATGGAGGTGACTCCTCCATGTCAACTGATTCTACCTCCATGGAGGTGAAAAGATTCCAATGAATTTCTTTTTTGGAAGACAACGGTCCTGGCCTATTGTCAGTCCTTGAAGAGGACTTCGAGCTCGTCGACCGCTGCACGGCCCCAGCCAAACGCAAACTTGTTTTTTCCAACTTAGTTCCAGTCATTCGCCCAAAAAGGCAATCACCGAAGTCGAACGAAGCTCTCCGATGTGTTACGAAATTATGCTTGCATGGCTACGACTAGCTGACATTAAAAATGATCGCTGTTGCTTCTAATTCTGTTCGATTTACACAGATTTAGCATTTCGCAACGGTATACTTTGTTAATATGAGCATAATATGAGCACAATTATTATCGACCATATTTAATAGTTGCGTTCCTTGATTTGCATTTTGTTAGTTCTCAGCAGTAAAGGCTAATACTAGCATTGCCCATTTCCTGCCTAGAACCAAGTAGACGCTGTTATACAGCATACATAGGCTTAATCTACATTATCATATTATAAGTCAGTCTCCACGCAGCGAAGAAGCTCACTAGCTGAATATAATTATTAGACTTGTATTGTTTGTTTTATACGTAAATAAATGTATAAAGTATATTTAGGCCTATACTTTATAATATTCGAATCTTGAAATTTCCGGAGAAGGACGAGTAGGCTAAGCGAATTTTTTTTTAATAACTCGAGATCAGAGTTAAATTAATAGTTAGTTATTCATTGCTTACAGGGTCCAGCGGACTGCAAAGAGCCGAATCAGAACCACAAAATCAAAACAACTCGAGATCAGAGTTAAATTAAAAGCATAATAGTTATTCATTGCTTACAGAGTCCAGCGGACTGCAAAGAGCCGAATCAGGACCACAAAATCGAGACCACAACTTCGCAAGTAGTAGTAGTAGTAGTAGTAGTAGTAGTAGTAGTAGTAGTAGTAGTAATAGCATAGTTATTTAGTAAAATCTTTAATTTATTTACTTGTTTTGTTTGTGTGTTATTATTATTATTATTATTATTATTATTATTATTATTATTATTATTATTATTATTAGTTTATTATTATTATTATTATTATTATTATTATTATTATTATTATTATTATTATTCCTACTTAAAAAAAAAAGAAAAAAAAAGAATAGTGTGCTGCTGTGCGTGCTCAATGGTGTAAATATGGTCAGTGACGTTTTGTTTGTTTTTGCTGAAGTTGGGTGTAACCCGAAATATTCAGATAGTGTTACTGGTTATTTTTTCTTATAGATTTACCAAAGTTTTCAGATGATTTATAGAAATTTCCGCCCGCCACGCAACATGTTTTTAATACGTGTTTCTTATTAAAATACATATCATTGAGATACATATAACAAATGTACTGTATCAGTTAAAAAGAATAATATTAGTTAAATAAATAATTGCTTTGGTGCTTGCAATAAAAATGTCACTGTTTTTTGAGACCATTATAAACTTGCTTTGCCTTGTTATGCTGAAGTGACATCAACGTATCCATAGCGCTTTGAAGTTTTGTCATGGTTTTATTGTTGATATAGATGTGAAATTCCAGTCTGCCCTCAAAACTTACCTTTTCAAGCAGTTCTAACACTATGACCTCACTACGCACCCCATCGCCAGCTGTCTCTTACATATAGTGTCTGGTCTGTTTGTGGTATGAGTATATTTGAGTGAATGTATTTTTTGCGTAATTGTTACATGTGTCATTGTCTAAAGCGTGCACACGCGTGCATGAGTTGTGAGTGCGCGCTTAGAGTTATAATTATTATAAGATAAGCGCATTATAAATACAGTAATTATTATTAATTATTAAATCGTTGTATGTGTGCTTTATGTGTTATGTATTACTTTTACTCCTTATTACTAATTATGTCAGTATATTATTCATCATAAAATAATATATAATAATAATAATAATAATAATAATAATAATAATAATAATAATAATAATACTAACTGCTTCAAAATGCAAATCTCGACTTGAGCTTGAAGCTGTGCAGATCGAAATAGAATTAGGCTAGATCTAGCAGCGGCTATTTTTATGCACGGATGTTTCACCACAGGCTCTGAAGTCTTTTCTTTTGTCTTTGTAAACTCCTAAATACGTACGTAGTATAGTATGTAATTGAGGCCTACGAAAGACGAGAATTCCCAGACTGTGGTTTCACGTAGTCCTGCCAGCATTCGTTCGTAAAACATCGGATAGCTCCGCTCGACTCGGAGAGCTTCGTTCGACTTCGGTAATTGCCTTTTTCGGGAAAGTGACTGGAACTAGGTTGGAAAAAACAAGTTCGCCAGCTGAACGGGTTTGACCTCGATGGGGCGAGGAGGAGGGAGGTCGTGAACCAGACGTCCTCCCTTGTCCCGGAGGCATAACAGGGTGTAGAGGTGTGGTAACGGCTTTTGACGCGGCCGCCGGTGCGTTCACCTGAGGAGGTGGCATTGTCTTAGTGAAAGTCGGCCCGCTAGGGCTCGACCTCTGCTTATTACTAGGGGCAACACTAACTTTCTCTTTATTTTCACTATCTAACAGACGTTTTCTAGCGTTTGTGTCAAGGATTAGTACAATTAAACAAATAATGGAATTCATCACCTATTTCATTTAAATCACACAAAGAACACAACCTTTCTTCTGGAATATTTATATATCTTTGAGTTTGAATCGGAAGTTTGTGGCAACCGAGTCTAAATTTTAACAGATTTATTCTAAAAAATGGTGACAATTAACTAAATAATCCTCAAAACAAAACTTTTCCTTGAAAATTCTACAACTGCTATGCTCATTTATATTCTGATGCCAGATTTGCAAAAATTGGTCTTTCAGGCGTTGTTTGACTAGATTCTTAAAATAATTCAAAGAATAACTACAACCACGCAACCATATGAAAGACAAACCGAGATCGTCCAGCAGAGAACGAACAGTATTTAACCAAGATAATTTATACTCACTATTAAAAAACAAATAAGAGCACAGACGAAACATAAGCACCGACATTTTTGTGGAATCGTTACAACAATCGATACACAATTTATACCAAAAACAAAGTAACCTGCATTTGGCATCCAAAGAGACAGGAATACAGCCAACCCAAACTCACCCAAAAACCGTGCAAGTTTTTACGTCAAGGATCATTTTCAAAACTTTTAGTTGCAACCTATCACATATTTCCATTTTTTCGTGAGCTGGACATCAAGCAGCAAATCTAACTTTCTACACTTCCTTAAAAGTGCATACATCGCACGTTCAGCGGACTTTTAAGTTTTTTTGAAATGTATTCATGTTATAATGAAAGAGGGTGCCTAAATATTTATATTCCCAATTTAATTTTAACTGGCAGATGGTTCCAGGAGTGGCCAATCACCCCCGTTGGGGTGCCGGGGGTTTCAGTATAAATAGTATCCCCACTTTCTGGAAATTTAGTGCTTTAAATTCCCACTGTCGCTGTCTTTCTCATTTGCTCTTTCTCATTCCTGCTCTGTTCTATCAATCTGCTATACTATCTTCTTCTTCGCTAGACCAGTCACCTAGTTTTTACGTCAAGGATCATTTTAAAAACTTTTACTTGCAACCTATCACATATTTCCATTTTTTCGTGAGCCCACACCTCGCAGTTATACAATAGAATCGGTTTGATACATTTATCAAAGAGATCTAGCTAGACATCAAGCAGCAAATCTAACTTTCTACACTTCCTTAAAAGTGCATACATCGCACGTTCAGCGGACTTTCAAGTTCTTTTGAAATTTATTGTTATTGTAACCGAGTGATGGGTTATGAAGATTTTGAATTATTTTAGACAGGAAAGACCACACACCCACAACTCTCAATAGAACAAGAGAAGAGAGAAATCATAAACAAAACTAAATTAAGAAAGAAATAAATTATTAATTTCAACAGCTTGTATTGATAATTCTTTTATTTCTATGTCGTCGAGAAGGGACAAGGGGGTGGTACACTGGCATTTCTTACATTAAAATAAACAACATTAACATTTATCCATAGATTAATATATTAATAAAATAACTTGTGTTTTCTATCTTTACTTTCAGTTTCTGTGTCTTCAAAAATACCACAATAATCCAAACCAAATTAAGTCAACACTAAGCCTAAACCTAACAATATTTTCACAAAAATAACTCGTTTATTGTTGCTAAAACCAAACATATAGAGTGAGAGTAATATCCAAGAAACATAACTCTTGCCAACTATAAAATACAAAAGGCTGCGGTTAACTCCCATATACATTTTCATTTTGGGTAGATATTAGGTCATCTACCACATTCTCCCCAACTAAAAATGCTGGCTCCTGACAGCTAAACCAACTGCTTCAGAAAATAACAAAAATAAAATAACTCTAAAACATACAAATTAACTATATGAACCTTTTCACTTCTTTCTACCAGATTACAACAACATTAGCCTTCAACTCCAACATGTTAATCACCTACAAGAATAAGATCACCCCATCAAGTTCAAGTTCAAGACACTTTATTACCCAATGAATTCAAAATACATCGAATTTCGTTTTGGTGATGCGGTAAAACATTCAATCCCTCTGCAACAACAACCAACCTTCCACTGGACATTAAAACATTAAAATACTCTAATAGAGAAAGTTATTTTTAGGAGTAAAGCACAGGCGCACGCCCACTCGCAACCCCCACACGCACACGCATACTCACGCATACCCGCATGGGTATCTAAATTAAAACGTAATGAGATAAAATACATTAAAGAATAACAAATATTTTCACAAAAATAACTCGTTTATTGTTGCTAAAACCAAACATATAGAGTGAGAGTAATATCCAAGAAACATAACTCTTGCCAACTATAAAATACAAAAGGCTGCGGTTAACTCCCATATACATTTTCATTTTGGTAGATATTAGGTCATCTACCACATTCTCCCCAACTAAAAATGCTGGCTCCTGACAGCTAAACCAACTGCTTCAGAAAATAACAAAAATAAAATAACTCTAAAACATACAAATTAACTATATTAACCTTTCCACTTCTTTCTACCAGATTACAACAACATTAGCCTTCAACTCCAACATGTTAATCACCTACAAGAATAAGATCACCCCATCAAGTTCAAGTTCAAGACACTTTATTACCCAATGAATTCAAAATACATCGAATTTCGTTTTGGTGATGCGGTAAAACATTCAATCCCTCTGCAACAACAACCAACCTTCCACTGGACATTAAAACATTAAAATACTCTAATAGAGAAAGTTATTTTTAGGAGTAAAGCACAGGCGCACGCCCACTCGCAACCCCCACACGCACACGCATACTCACGCATACCCGCATGGGTATCTAAATTAAAACGTAATGAGATAAAATACATTAAAGAATCAGAATTGCACCACTAACACATTATCGCAACTAATGAATTGGCGTTTAAGTATAACACCTCATGCTATGTGGATAACTGAGGACACTGGTACCGAGAGGGCAGCCTCGGGGAAGAAGCTGCGTCTAAACCGGCTAGTTCTAACTTTTAGTGCTCTGAAGCGTTTGCCTGACGGTAGGAGCTCGAACAGATGGTTGGCTGGATGGGATGGGTCGCCAGTAATGTTGCTGGCCCTTCTTGCCAAACGCGTGCTGTATAAGGACGCGAGGGATAATAACTCGCAACCTATGATTTTTGCCGCGCGTTTCACAATTCTTTCGAGTTGAAACTTCTCGCCCGAAGTGGCGCCTCCAAACCAGACTGTGATACTGAAGCACAGGATACTCTCAATCACGGCGCGATAGAAAAGCGCAAGTATTGTCTGGTTAAGTCCGAGTCTCAAGAAGTGGGGGCGCTGCTGACACTTCCTGATAATGGACATGCTGTTATTGTCCCAAGACAGGTTGCTGGAAATGACCGTTCCAAGAAATTTAAATGAATCAACCTGTTCTACGCATTCACTGTTATTCATAAGAGGTGAGATTGTGCTTAATCACCCCATAAAGGTAAAATCAAATCCTCAATCCTGGCTCTACTAACAGTCAAACGCCTATCTAGTCAAGTGACTCTAAGACCATAACTAGATCCAAAGCTAAATTGCCACAACAATCTATACTCAAACCCAATCAATACAAGTCAAGGCCTATTATGGACATGATGACTTATTACCTTTCTCTCTCTCACCACTTAATAAAAACCTCTCCATCCAACTAACCTTACTCAATTACTAGCCAGTCCAAATTAAAATACTACTTTAAAATATAAATAACCAAAATAAATTTATTTCTATTAAATTAAAGAATTTAACCTTCAACAAGAACTCAACCCTGATAAATTCCACTCTGAAACCCGTAATGACTAGGGACACTTACTGTTTGCCTATCACACTCAAAGGGAACCTATCTTGCAATCCACAGGTTAGCAACCGCCAACTTAGCATTTCTCTAATAGGATTACTTATTTATCTGCAGTTTATTAGAACGTACAGAAAAATTCCCAAGTAGATTAACACTAAGGAGAACAGGAAACTCTCCTACAATACTCACTTATCATACCATATTAATATGTTCCATTAATCCTTTTCCTATGGTTGATTCTACTTAAAACTATTAATACGCATACATTCTTCATACACATTTTCACGCATAGTTTTAGTCGCCTTCTACGACACGCACTCTAACGTCAGGCCTATTCTACAAACAGAACTTCCCGAAACCTGCACGGGGCATATTTTGGCTAACGACTAGACTAACTATCCTGGGCTCTGACCTTGACAGTGACTATAGATCTGAACCGCAACAGAATAATTTAGTCAAACAACTTCACACCAATGCTGTGAACGGCAGATGTAAACGATGTAGATTTGTATGTTTTCCAGCAGTCACTCTTTTTGGTCGCTGAATTACTTCTGACTCTGAATCGGAACTAGAGGTCTCCTCTGATTCGGACACCTTTGAAATTGATTTCTCAGAGAACTTCGGCAATTGCATTGGTTTGCACTGAGTAACTGGATCGCTAATCTGACACTTCTTTAATTCTTGCCTGCTGACATATTTCAAGTTCCCTCCATCAACTGCTTCAATCCCAACAGGGGCACCATCCTGTGTTGGAATATCTTTGACCTTGTATTTGGAAGGTTTCCAAGCGTCTTGGATTTTGTTCCGATCTAACGGATGATCACGGAGCAAGACTATGTCTCCCACTTGAAGCTTGTCTTTTGTACTGTGTTTGTCATGCTGGAACTTGCAGCTTGTCGCAAATTTCTCTGAGCAATTTCTTGGGCTGTGCGCAACCTTTCGCGATGAATCTGCACCCATTCAGTTTGTGTAATGACACAGTCTTCTTGATGAATTCCGAACAGGAAATCGACCGGCAACTTTGGCAGTCGCCCAAACAACAACTCGTAAGGACTGAATCCAGTTGATGCATGTGGTGTGACATTGTAGATGTACACTACTTCAGGTAGAAACTCAGGCCACTTCTTTTTTTTCTCAAGGGGAAGAGTACGCAACAAATTATGCATAGTTCTGTTGAATCTCTCGCATTGTGCATTTCCTTGAGGGTGATGAGGGGTTGTGCGCGATTTCTGCACTCCATACAGGGTACAGAGCTCCTGTATTACAGCTGCCTCAAAATTTCGACCTTGATCGGAATGTAATCGTGTTGGAATTCCGAATTTCTGAAACCACTGAGAAACAAGTACTTTTGCAACAGTTGTGGCTTTTTGATCTCGGGTAGGTACTGCTATTGTGTATTTAGTGAAGACGTCAGTGATCACTGTCACAGTCGATTCGGGCGCCTGTGATTTCGTTACAGTTTCTATCACCGGCGGGCGAAAAAGGCACGTGCGCGGCATGCGTGCTGAGCCCAGTGGTTATGCTGAGTAAAGTATGTGGGTGGTTAGTCACTCTTTCTACATTGAAGACGGTGGTTGCTCTTCGTTGTAGGGGGTCAGCCAGGTATTTTGCGCTGTACCGGGGTTTGGATGTTGGACACTTAATAGGCTCCGCACACGAGCGTCAATTTTGTTGCTACAGCGTCTTACTTCAAGCGCCCGAAGTATGCTGCGTGCGTTGTCAGCTCGCACACGCGCATCTGATGCTTCAGTTTTGATACCTCTGTCCCATATTTGGAAGATCTCGCGAGAATAACCGGGGTGTCGTTATATCAACAAACATGGCTGCTGCCTTTGCAAGTGACAGTTCTGAAGATGAAGAAATAGTCATGATTTGTGCGGCAGCTGTTGCAATTGAATACGAACAGCAGCCTACACGAACTGTGTGGACCCGAGATTGGTTATTGCGGCGTCCAAGCTTAGGAGGATATTCACAGCTGCTTCAAGAGCTAATTAAAGAAGATGTGAAGGAGGCTGGAAGGTTTCTTCGCATGTCCTTCGAAAACTTCCAGGAGATACTCCACAAAGTTGAACATCGGATCAGGAAACACGACACAAATATGAGGAAAGCCATTGAGCCGGGAGAGCGTTTAGCGATCACACTGCGTTTCCTGGGTTCAGGTAATGTCTCTGTTACTAGTGTTAGATTTTGCAATCCACTACATGATATGTCATATGATCATTATTATAGAAACACATATGGCTGGATTAGTATTGCAACACTGAACCTGCATCATTGTAGTATTAGGTCTACCATCAGCCAGTAATAAACCAACCATTAATGTTCGTTTTGGGCACAGTGAGTAATCTATTGTTGTACACAAAGTACAACACTGATGTGCATTTTTATACTTTACACTCTGTCAGTCTGTGTGTGTAAAATATTTTGCAATCAAATTATTCAAGAATTATTTCTTAGTACGTAGTTTCTAAAAGTAAGCCTTGAATGGTGACTATAAGTACCCTCTTTCCTGTAAATTAATCAAGCAGGGGTTGTTTGTATGACAGTATTGTGCGACTTCAGCTGCGTTTTGAGTTTGCTGTATCAAAGATAAAGTACGTTATATATTCATTTCCTATTGATTTTACTTTATTTGTTTTTGTGTGTGCAGGTGATTCTTTTGCAAGTCTTGCTTACACCTTTAGAGTGGCTGACAACACCATTGGCAAGATTGTGATTGAAACTTGTGCTGCCCTTTATGAACAACTTGGAGAGGAATGTTTGAAGGTTTGTTTGTTTATCATTACACTCTATTATAAGGCAAGGGGTTGTCAGTTGTTTAGTTTTCCCTGTCTCTGCACATCTTTGTCTGAAAATTGTCTTTTTATGTATTTGAGTGTTGAGTATGTTTAAGAGAAAGACCAAAAAATTCCTAAATGAAAACAAATTAGAATACAGAACACAGAATCTTTATTGTCCCCACAAACACCTGCAAGGAAATTATTAGTGCAGTGTCCATCTCATCTGCATATAAAATCTCAAGCAATAAAACCATAACAACACTAAACTAAAAATAAATAATGATGATGATGATATATCTACAGTGATTAAGATCCATCAACAATGATGCTATCACACACACAGACACACACCCACACTATCAGTATCACACACACACTCTCGCATATTTACATATTATATACATACATATACACACATGCATATACACACATATATATATATATATATATATATATATATATATATATATACACATACACTTATATATATATACACACACACACATATATGTGTTGCAGCATGAGAAAACCAGGCTAAAGTGTCAAAATATGAAAAATTACTTATTTATTTATTAACAAAGTACTAAAAATAATCTTCAAAATGCAAAAAACAGAATTGTTTTATCTTTATTGGTTGATGTTTTATGATTTTTTAAAATATTTTATTTTCTCGGGGGCTAATTTCCAGAAATTGCCTTCAAAGTTTTGAATTGTAAAATGATCATTACTTCGCAACCAGAATTTTCCCATGCATGTATTTGGTATCAAAACAATCAGGAAGATGGCAGCAATATGGCAGTGAGTTGAGATAAGATGAGAAAATTCACATTATACACCATTCACACAATACTGAACATAAACAAATTAAAACAGTACGCACAATTTTATTCTGTACCCATCCATAATGCATAGTGTTTTTAAACATATTAGAAATAAAACAAACAAGTGCTTAGCAAGTCTATAATAACTCAAACACATAATAATATATCAAGAACATGGCCTGAATCAATCATTTTTCTAAAATAAACCCTATCATAATGCCCCCTCCCTCCCCCCCCCCCCTCTTAAATCCCTCGTCCGTCAAGTAATCTTTTGTTTAATTGCAAGCAGCTACATCAGCTCAGTTCAAATAGTCAAACAAAGATTACAAACCGAAAACAAAAGTTTCATTAGGTAGTTTTCAGTCCTAATAATCAAGCTTTAATAATTCCCCGATTCTCCACTCCCTTCCGCACGTCGAATAAATCTGTCGCGTCACAGGTGTAAATCAAAATAACATGTCATTTTGCTCTATAAAGTTTAAATAAGCACAAATATCAAAACAAATACTAATTACTAGTAATTTGGTAAATAGTCCTCATGTTCATTTCCTAAAAACAGACAAACCAACAATAATAAATACTGAGAACATAGTCAACTTGTCATGTTAGTAATATTGAATGCAGGCCAGACTACTTACCTTTTCAACCACCCCACCCCACCTCCACCCAACAAAATATACTACTGAAATATTTTCCACACTCATACTGTAATTCTTTCACTGATATCGCCTTTTCAACCTTTACCTAAATATATGCAAGTAGAATGACGGATTATTAAAGACACGCCAATAGCGAAGAGGCCTACGAAACATGAATCATTGAATGAAAACAAACAGTATAGTTTATTAACGGAATCAAGCTTCGGCTCGTCAGAATCATAATCCTCATCACAGTTCCCACTAGCACCATCATAAAAATAGTCTAAAAGCAGGTCTTGGAGCTCTTCAGAAGCAAAACCGGGTCGATTTAAGGCCCTAGCTACTCTAGCAGACGACACATCTATTGACGCTGAAGACGAAGCCATCACTTCCGGTTTCCAAGAAGAATCGGTCACTTACTTTGAAAATTTGTTTCTAACAAATGCAACATAAATATTGCAAGAAAACACTTGAAATAGATGTATGATGAGTTTATCTACATTAAAAAATTCACTTTGAACTAAAAATCGTCGAAAATCTATAGGAAACACTTCAGTTTTTCACGACCTGGCTAGAGACACATTCGAACACAACCTGTGTCACAAGCAAGCTTCGGAACAAGGAATTTCATGAAAAATTCATACGCCACACACTTTTATGTACCAAAAAGTAGTAGCAATAGGGACTTTTTACTCTCCAGACGTTATATATCAATCCACATTGGGGATTTCCCTTCATAGTCGGACAAGAAAAGTTGGGGTATCGGAGGTCAATTAGTGCCATTGTTTTAGCAAGGTATGATCAACACCCTTATCAAAATCAACAAAATAAACAATGTTTTAGTAATTTTTGAACAAAATCCGTTTGGGATATTAAAGAAAAGTCTTAAATAAAGACAAAGAGGCAACAATCTTAAAATTGATGGGGTAGCCTATTTTTAGTGTTTTACGGCTGTAGCAGCGAATCAATCCTGGCGTCTTTAGCCGGGTTTTGTCATGCGGCAACACATATGCATAACATGGCACTCAAACTGACAATGATTGTGTAAAAGGAAGCACGGCCAGCCGCCGCCTCGATTATCTCAAATTTTTCAAGTGGGCGCCTGTACTATGATGGCTGCTGGGGTTCAAGGTCACCGCCACCACCACAGCCACTGCCAGAGCCAAGGCCATTGCTATGTCATCGAAGGAGGTACAGCACATGGCCCTGAGACTGCTATTGTGACTCAGACTGCTGGAGTATTTTAATGGTGTTGTACTAGAAACAAAGGGCTGCAGATAGTATGGAATGGTGCAATACGTTAATACTGTCATAGCATGAAATTATACACAACTTTCATGGACGTATAGTTTTCAGCCATCACACGGACTGAGCCAAAACAAGAGAGAGCAGCGGTAAGTGGGTCAACGCATCCCTTTTCACTGTATCACTAATACTGATATTTTGCTTTCCAAAAACCTATTGTTATTGTACAGTGTTTCACTCCTAAATTCATTCAAGAGATTCAGAATACCAAAACAAAATATACTATTTAAAACTAGTCTAACAATATAATAATTGCATGATCACAAATTAAAATCTGAATTACATTTCAGTAGCATAGTATCTCAATAGTCTGTCTGTCTGTCTCTCTCACTCTTCCCCTCCCCCCTCTTTCTATTTCCTCGCTCTCCCACCTCTCTGTCTTTTTCCTCTATAATGTACTTATGTCAACCTAAATCTAATTCTCTCATTCATGAAGTCTTCTATAATGTACATTTCTTCACCCCATTCCATTTAAATAAATACATTATAAAATATAATGCATGCCTTAGACTAAGTTACATTATAAAATAATATATTATTTCAAAGTTATTGCAAATTACCTATCCTATCCTATCCTGTCCCATAACCCGAAGGTCGTAGGGGCACCACAGATGATCGCTTAACCAGCATACTCCATCTTTCTCTGTCCTCAGCAGCCCTCATGGCTTCGCTCAGTGTCAAACCAGTCCATTCTCGAATGTTGTCCTCCCACCTCTTTTTCGGTCTCCCCCTTCTTCTACCTCCTTGCACTGTGCCTTGCAGAATGGTCTTTGCAAGGCCTGATGATCTGGTGACGTGGCCATACCATCGGAGTTTCCGTTTCTTCACCACTGTGAGCAGGTCATCGTGTTGTCCAATGGCTTGTGTGATGGTCTGTCGGACTTCAACGTTGGTGATGTGTTGGGTATAGGAAATGCACAGAAGTCTTCTGTAGCACCTCATCTCCATGCTTTGTATTCTTCGTTGGAGATCTGCTGTGAGGGTCCATGCTTCGCAAGCATATAGGAAGATGGAGATGACCAGAGAGCGCATCAGTCTTACTTTGGAATGTAGACTGATGGTTCTGTCTTTCCAAATGGGCTTCAACCTTGTCAGGGCAGCAGTTGTTTGTGCGATCCTGGAGAGGACTTCCTGTCGAGACCCATTGTCTGACACAATGGCTCCTAAATATTTGAAGCTGTGCACTGTGTTGAGGGATTGGCCTTGGACTTTGATGTCCGTGTTGATGCCATTGGTGTTGTTGGTCATCATTTTGGTCTTCTCTGCACTTATTTCCATTCCATAAGCTCTGGAGGTGGTGTCAAGCCTCTGTACAAGCTGTTCAAGTTCTTGTTCCTCTCCAGCCAATCCATCAATATCATCCGCAAAACGAAGATTGGAGATTGCTCTGCCCCCTATGCTGACTGTGCCTTCGTGATCTGCAAGAGCATCTGACATGATGCGCTCTAGGAAGATGTTGAAGAGTGTTGGAGAGAGTAGGCATCCTTGACGCACACCGATTGTTGTTCTGAACCAGTTCCCGATGACGCTGTTATGGAGGACTGCACTGGTAGCCTTGTCATACAGGCTTTTGATGACTTCTATAATTTTAGGGCTGATGTTGTACACTTTCATGGTTGCCCATAGAGCTGCATGCCAGACTCGGTCAAATGCCTTCTTGAAGTCTATGAACACATGATATAGATGTTGTTGGTGCTGTAGGTATTTCTCACAGATTATTCTGAGGTTGAAAATCTGTTCAGTGGTACTTCGCCCTGCCATGAATCCTGCTTGTTCTTCAGCTATGATTTGTTCAGCTTGTGGTTTCAACCTGTTGAGTATTATTTTCAGGAGGACCTTGCTGGGATGGCTGATGAGGCTGATGGTGCGGTAATTTTCACACTCCTGAAGGTTACCTTTTTTGGGAAGAGTGATGACAAGCGACTGGGTCCATGGTGTAGGCCATTCCCCACTCTGCCAGATCTTGTTACAGATAATGGTGAGAGCATCAGTCATCGCTTCTCCTCCTGCTTGTAGCAGTTCCGCTGGTATGTTGTCCACTCCCGCTGACTTCCCTTTCTTCAGCGATTGCACTGCTGCCTCAACTTCTTCCCGGAGAATTGGGAGGATTTTTTCTTCTTCTCTGCTCTCGGGACATGCTAGAACTGATGGGTCTCCATTTGGTGTATGGTTGTAAAGGTCAGAGCAGTACTCTGTCCATCTGTCCAAGACTTCTTGTTCTTCTGTAAGGCAAATGCCAGACTTGCTTTGGATAGTGGAGACTTTGGGCTGTTTAACACTTGTCAGCCGCTTCACAGTCTGGTAGGCCTTCTTGCTGTTGTTCTTGTTTCAGATTGTTCTCTATTTCCTGGCATTGATCTTCTATCCAGTTCTCCTTTGCTGTGCGCATGCCTTTTCGGATGTCATTGTTGATTTTTCGGTAGACATCAGCTCCCTGTGAGGTGTTCTTTTTCTTTTTTAACTCTCTTCGTTTATCACACAGATCCAAAAGTTCAGGTGTGATCCACGGCTTCTTCTTTGGTCGGTGCTTGCCAAGGATCTCAGTGGCGGCATCTGTTACCGCTGAGTTGAAGGTATTGGTCATGGTGTTGACATCTACTTCGCCTGCCCCCAAAATAAGCAGTGGTGCAAATTTCCCTCCAATTGTGGCCTGAAATATTTTTGCCACCTCCGGGTCTTGCAGTTTGTCCAGGTCGAACTTCAGCCTAGTGCACTTTGCTGTATTTACTCTCTTCAAATGGAGCCGGAAAGACATCATCACGAGATCGTGGTCACTTCCAATGTCTGCTCCTGGAAAAGTGCGTGTCCTGCCAATGTTGATGCTTGATCTGAAGCGTTTCTTGACCATGATGTAGTCGATCTGGTTGTGATGTTCCCCGCCGGGACTGTGCCATGTCCATCGTCTGGATTTTTTGTGGAGACCAAGCGTGTTTGCCAGTACCAGATTGTTGTATCTGGCAAACTCCAACAGCCTCAGACCCCTGTCATTTGTCTCGTTGTTGCAGTGGGGTCCGCATGTGTCTCCCCAGTTGTGGTGCGCATCTTGGCCAACCTTGGCATTCCAGTCGCCTTGCACTATGACTATGTCCTTCTTCGGCACTTGGTCAAGGACTGCCTGTATATTTTCATAAAAATCCTCCACTTCGCTGTCTTCATAGTCTGATGTTGGGGCATAGGCCTGGATGATGGTAATGTTGAAAGGGGTTGCTCTCAGACGGATGGTAATGAGTCTACTGGAGACTGGGCGGCAACCCATGACAGTGGCTAGAATGTTCTTGTGGACCAAGAATCCAACGCCGTGTTCGTGCCTGTCATCTCTACCGCTGAAATAGAGCTTGTGGCCTTTGTCAGTCGTTGTTTCACCTAGGCCTTTCCAGCGCAGTTCGCTGATACCTAGAACGTTCCATCGATAGTGGTCCAGCTCGTGGGCCAGTTCTTCTAATTTTCCTTCCGCAGTTAGGGTCCTGACATTCCAGGTTCCTATGACGATGTTGTTTCTCGTGCGGATCTTGCTAATTTGTCCATCAGTAGCATACTTTTCACCTCCGTCCTGGTGGCCAACGGAAGGCGCGGTCCTTGTGTAGCCGGACGACGACATTGCAAATTACATTAAAATGAAATATTATTGACTTCCAGCGTAGTATAATAAGATCAATCGTCTAATATTTCAATTTGCATTGCTAACATTACTCATTTCAAGGAGAACAAAATATTATTCTACAGTATTAGTAAATGTACTGATGTATATTATTTAATAACACTGGCATATAATAATTATACATAATTTTATTATTATTATTAAACATAATTATAAATTATACATTATTATATATATGTTACCAGCAGTATTTTTAATGAGTTAGGTACTGTGTTTGGTAGTATGTTTGAGGTTATTTCCCTTTATTCTTCTTTATTTTGTCTGATGTGCCTTTAGTGGTAATGAGAGAGAGAGAGAGAGAGAGAGAGAGAGAGAGAGATGATGATGATGATGATGATGATGATGATGATGAAAGTAAAAAGTTTATGACTAAGATAATTTTTGAGCTACCTTGGTTATTTCTCTTAGTTGTATTTTTATTCTTCTAATCATATTGTGAGTATTGTTCTTATTACTAAGTTGTATAGACCCGTTATTTTTTATTGCTGGGAGAAAGTTGAACACTAGTTTTGAGTAGGATATATATATTCTGTAATGAGATAATTTTTGGACTTTTGCTATGATAACCTTAGAGGCAAGACTTCTTTATGAATTGTGTAGCCCTTGTTCCACAAATAGGGTAAAAAATAAGTTTAAACTATTTTCATCTATGTGAACATACATGTAGATTATTATTATTATTAATGTTGTACTGTAAAATATAATTACCTTTTTTTTATTGGGACAATAATTATATCTTTTCATTGTCATTGGATTTTCTTTAGTATGAGTGAGCATCAACATGTTCACTGTAGCCATTTTTAAAATAATTGTTTCGTGGATTCTCTTTTCTGTAATATAGTCTATAGTTATTTCCTATTAATGTTTATATTTTTTTAATCCGTTATTAATGTGATAAATATAGAATTAATATATATTTTTGAGAATAGTGAGAATGAAACAGAATGGAGATTGGTAGTGAGCATGGATTTTATGTTGTATGTTTCAGGTTTTCATCTGTCTTTTCTACAATTATTAATGTTATCCGACATCTTCGAGAAAATAAACGTATAGCAGGGGATAAACCAAACTCCTTGTTTGGACTGGACTCTGGATGAGAGACTCTTTTATCTTTATCCTGTCCTGTCTTGTCACATATAAATTATGCTGAGTTTCTACACTAAAACCATAATAGATAAAACCATATAACACTTTTGAAAGTTATGTAGAGACTAGTTCAATTCTGATGTTTGCAGGGTCTAGGCCACAGACATATAGTGTAGATTGGATTTATTTGAGACTAGATGAATGAAAACCCCTTGACTGTAATTTGTGTTTTATTACATTGTAAATTTACATTCTATTTATTTCATGTATGTTTTTGGGTCACATTCACATAACCAGAGACATTGATTGATAGTGGTGCTGAACATTTTATTTACATACTCAGGGATTAATCTTGAAAGTGACCATGATAGGTCATTTGACCAGTTCACATGAAAAACAATAGGTCATTTTGGAAAGCAATAAGTCACACAGTCTCAGTACAAATGGTACAAAATAACAACGCTAAGGCATTAACCGATTTTATATTCAGCCTTTTTAAATTGTTTAAATGACATGCTGATGCACACAGTTATAAGGAGAAATTCAATCCTTTTTAATTTGTCTGCTAATTATTACTGTTTTCACTGCTTTGAAAGAGACAACAGTTTTCTTGGTTTTGCTGCTGCCCATATCTGCAGCGCTCTTTCTATATTTACAGTTCCAAGCTTTACAGAAAGCAGCAAGTTATGTGTTTCTGCTGTCAGTCTGTTCCGCAATGCTGTCAGAATGTAATAGTAATATTTGTAAAAATAGTAAAACTAACAATACCAAGTTTGGTATGTTTATCATTAAGGCACACTTTTCTTTGAATTTATTTATTTTTATATCAAACAGTTACAAGTTTAGATTATCTCAAAATTCAATTAAAATTTCCACTTGTGCTCTTTTTTCCCAAACAAAACATGTGTCACTGGTACAGAATTAGTTTAATAAAACTTGTCTTTAATGACACACCTCAGATGACCCTGATTAAAAACAACATGCATTCTAAAAACATCTCTCTCTCTCTCTCTCTCTCTCTCTCTCTCTCTCTCTCTCTCCCCGAGTCTCTCTATTTAAAATTCGGGCATCAGTGACAAATCTGAATTCTGTTTAAAACAGTAATAAACATGATAAATCGAGCAATAAAGATACAGATCCTATCCTATCCTGTCCCATAACCCGAAGGTCGTAGGGGCACCACAGATGATCGTTTAACCAGCATACTCTATCTTTCTCTGTCCTCAGCAGCCCTCATGGCTTCGCTCAGTGTCAAACCAGTCCATTCTCGAATGTTGTCCTCCCACCTCTTTTTCGGTCTCCCCCTTCTTCTTCCTCCTTGCACTGTGCCTTGCAGAATGGTCTTTGCAAGGCCTGATGATCTGGTGACGTGGCCATACCATCGGAGTTTCCGTTTCTTCACCACTGTGAGCAGGTCATCGTGTTGTCCAATGGCTTGTGTGATGGTCTGTCGGACTTCGTCGTTGGTGATGTGTTGGGTATAGGAAATGCACAGAAGTCTTCTGTAGTACCTCATCTCCATGCTTTGTATTCTTCGTTGGAGATCTGCTGTGAGGGTCCATGCTTCGCAAGCATATAGGAAGATGGAGATGACCAGAGAGCGCAGCAGTCTTACTTTGGAATGTAGACTGATGGTTCTGTCTTTCCAAATGGGCTTCAACCTTGTCAGGGCAGCAGTTTGTGCGATCCTGGAGAGGACTTCCTGTCGAGACCCATTGTCTGACACAATGGCTCCTAAATATTTGAAGCTGTGCACTGTGTTGAGGGATTGGCCTTGTACTTTGATGTCCGTGTTGATGCCATTGGTGTTGTTGGTCATCATTTTGGTCTTCTCTGCACTTATTTCCATTCCATAAGCTCTGGAGGTGGTGTCAAGCCTCTCTACAAGCTGTTCAAGTTCTTGTTCCTCTCCAGCCAATCCATCAATATCATCCGCAAAACGACGATTGGAGATTGCTCTGCCCCCTATGCTGACTGTACCTTCGTGATCTGCAAGAGCATCTGACATGATGCGCTCTAGGAAGATGTTGAAGAGTGTTGGAGAGAGTAGGCATCCTTGACGCACACCGATTGTTGTTCTGAACCAGTTCCCGATGACGCTGTTATGGAGGACTGCACTGGTAGCCTTGTCATACAGGCTTTTGATGACTTCTATAATTTTAGGGCTGATGTTGTACACTTTCATGGTTGCCCATAGAGCTGCATGCCAGACTCGGTCAAATGCCTTCTTGAAGTCTATGAACACATGATATAGATGTTGTTGGTGCTGTAGGTATTTCTCACAGATTATTCTGAGGTTGAAAATCTGTTCAGTGGTACTTCGCCCTGCCATGAATCCTGCTTGTTCTTCAGCTATGATTTGTTCAGCTTGTGATTTCAACCTGTTGAGTATTATTTTCAGGAGGACCTTGCTGGGATGGCTGATGTGGCTGATGGTGCGGTAATTTTCACACTCCTGAAGGTTACCTTTTTTGGGAAGAGTGATGACAAGCGACTGGGTCCATGGTGTAGGCCATTCCCCACTCTGCCAGATCTTGTTACAGATAATGGTGAGAGCATCAGTCATCGCTTCTCCTCCTGCTTGTAGCAGTTCCGCTGGTATGTTGTCCACTCCCGCTGACTTCCCTTTCTTCAGCGATTGCACTGCTGCCTCAACTTCTTCCCGGAGAATTGGGAGGATTTCTTCTTCTTCTCTGCTCTCGGAACATGCTAGAACTGATGGGTCTCCATTTGGTGTATGGTTGTAAAGGTCAGAGCAGTACTCTGTCCATCTGTCCAAGACTTCTTGTTCTTCTGTAAGGCAAATGCCAGACTTGCTTTGGATAGTGGAGACTTTGGGCTGTTTAACACTTGTCAGCCGCTTCACAGTCTGGTAGGCCTTCTTGCTGTTGTTCTTGTTCAGATTGTTCTCTATTTCCTGGCATTGATCTTCTATCCAGTTCTCCTTTGCTGTGTGCATGCCTTTTCGGATGTCATTGTTGATTTTTCGGTAGACATCAGCTCCCTGTGAGGTGTTCTTTTTCTTTTTTTAACTCTCTTCGTTTATCACACAGATCCAAAAGTTCAGGTGTGATCCACGGCTTCTTCTTTGGTCGGTGCTTGCCAAGGATCTCAGTGGCGGCATCTGTTACAGCTGAGTTGAAGGTATTGGTCATGGTGTTGACATCTTCTTCGCCTGCCCCCAAAATAAGCAGTGGTGCAAATTTCCCTCCAATTGTGGCCTGAAATATTTTTGCCACCTCCGGGTCTTGCAG
Organism: Oncomelania hupensis; assembly: GCA_036898135.1. NCBI lineage: Eukaryota > Metazoa > Mollusca > Gastropoda > Littorinimorpha > Pomatiopsidae > Oncomelania > Oncomelania hupensis. The sequence continues at coordinate 45,106 of CM072525.1, read as the reverse complement.
TTTGTCCAGGTCGAACTTCAGCCTAGTGCACTTTGCTGTATTTACTCTCTTCAAATGGAGCCGGAAAGACATCATCACGAGATCGTGGTCACTTCCAATGTCTGCTCCTGGAAAAGTGCGTGTCCTGCCAATGTTGATGCTTGATCTGAAGCGTTTCTTGACCATGATGTAGTCGATCTGGTTGTGATGTTCCCCGCCGGGACTGTGCCATGTCCATCGTCTGGATTTTTTGTGGAGACCAAGCGTGTTTGCCAGTACCAGATTGTTGTATCTGGCAAACTCCAATAGCCTCAGACCCCTGTCATTTGTCTCGTTGTTGCAGTGGGGTCCGCATGTGTCCCCCCAGTTGTGGTGCGCATCTTGGCCAACCTTGGCATTCCAGGATGCAGATACAGTTGTAGTAACACTAAGCGTAAGAGATCGAGAAAATATTAAATAAATATTATATACTTATAGTTATACTACTACCAAATGAAGAATAGGCCTATAAACTAAAGTAATGGAGCCTGCGGCTGAAGCACATACTGCAGGAAGAGTTATTTTACCCTGTTTGAGTATTAAACATGGTACAATTTAACTATAAAAGAAGGAAAGAAAACAAAAACAACAGAAGACAAGACTAGTGTCGACCGGTATCGGTCTCAAAGACCTTTATCAAGGCATTTCATGATGCTGGCGACATTTTTTATGTTTCTATGGAAAAGTACAGGTCTGCATCCATTCTTTAACCTTATTTAATTACCTCCACAAAATAAAATAAAAATGAAATAATTATAAAAATAATACTAATGAATAAAGAAATGAACACATATAAATTAAATTAAATAATTAAATAAAAAATACACTAGTTTAAAATAACCCACAAACAAATCATCTACATCATGTGTGACATCATTAGTACACATTACACAATCTGTGCCCTGTATTATGCTGAAAGGGGAAATAATTTCGTTTCGGTAATGGTTGTGCTAAGTTTTTATTGAGTTTGCAGTTTGTATACAACTTTTTAAATGACAAATCTTCGCAAAGTTTGACCGCCCGATCGTAAAATCAATAGGTCACTTGACCAGCTGGCTGGCAAAACAATCGGTCATTTCAGATGTTTATGCGTCAATGACCGATGACCGACGCCAAGAATAAACCCTGCATGCTAAATATTTGTGACAAGAAAAATGCACAAGTTGCTCATTGTGTGTAGCACAACAGAAAACGGAAAATCAAGGAAATTGCTGAACATGTAAAGCAAAAAGGAAAGCCGCAGGACAAAAAACTTCTGCTTCTAAATTATATTTGGTCACCAGTAGTAGTGACATTCTGTTTGAAGCAAACTTGAAAGACGCTTAATTTTGAAAACCTTTCTCTTCAAGTTCTTTCAAGTTAGCCTCAAACAGAAGGTCACCTATTTGTTTTCTCACTTTCAGCTGGTTTATTGGACTCAGCTTGTCTAGCTGGCTGGCTGCATACAAACAGAATCGTTGGTTTTCTGACTGGCTACTTTCCTGTAACAATATTTCTTTCCTTTGTAGTTTTTGTTTAACATGTTCAGCCATTTCGTGAAGGACAGTCATGGCTGGATTATTAGTGCTCTGTTGTGAACACCGCTTCCTGCTACTTTGCCTCTCCGGTTGAGCAAAATTTGGTGCTGCTATCAATGTGTCACTTGTACGTGCATCTGGTTGGCCGTTCAGGATGTTTGGGTTGGAAGGGCGGCTGGCTGTGCTGCTTGAGGTGGAAGGGCGGCTGGCTGTGCTGCTTGTGGTAGAACACCGGTTGACTGTGGAAGATGGGCACCTTGTTGTGTTTCTGCTTGGAGGGTTTTGAGAGTCGACATGTTCATCGCTCTGAGTCAGTGCACTTCCCAATTCCATTTCATCTTCACCTTCGCCTGTGACTTCATCACTCTCATCCATCAATCCAATATCTTCTTGACAATACATAGATTGAAAGAGATTTTCTGCCGGAGATTTGTCCTTGTTGGAATTCTGTAACAAACAACAATGGCAGTCCATTATTAGTGAAAGTAGCAACTGTATTAATTTGTAAATTTTGATTTTGTTTCAGATTCCCAGCACAAAAGAAGAATGGGAGAGAATTGCTGCTGACTTCGAAAGACGATGGCAATTTCCAAATTGCATAGGAGCTCTCGACGGGAAGCACATCGCCATCAATTCTCCAGGAAGAGGGTCAGAGTACTTTAACTACAAGCACTTCCACAGCATTGTGCTTCTGGCCCTTGTTGATGCCAATTACAAGATCATATGGTTTGATGCCGGAGGCAATGGGAGGGCTGGAGATGCTGGGCTGTTTCGAGAAACGGACTTAGCAGCAGGTCTAGAGGGTGATAAGCTGGGTATTCCACCCCCCAAACCCCTGCCAGGAAGAAAAGACCCTGTGCCCTTCTTCATTGTCGGCGATGACGCCTTCGGGCTAAAGCCATATTTGCTTAAACCATACCCAGGTCGTGGGTTGGTGACCACAGGCAGAAATAACGACCCAAGGGAAGTCGAAAGGAGAAAGCAAAGAATTTTTGATTACAGGCTGTCGAGAGCACGCCGGCTTTCAGAAAACGTATTTGGCATCCTGTCCGCAAGGTTTGGTGTATTCCGAAGAACAATGCACACATCACCCGAGAATGCGAGGACCATTACACTAGCATGTTTGGTCCTACACAACTTTTTGATGGGAAAGAAAGATCAAAGATTTGCGCCATCAACATTTGTTGACCGGGAGCACCCCATCACCCATGCAGTAGAGGCTGGGACATGGAGAGAAAGTTTGAGCCAGAAGCAGAGCTTTGGGCAAATAGAGCAACAGAGTGGGAATAGAAATGCAGAAAATGCACGCTGGGTTCGAGATGAGATGAAGGAGTATGTGAATGCAGAAGGAGCTGTGCACTGGCAACAACGCCTCGTCTTTGGACGTGATGTGATGTAATGACGTTTTCATTGTCCTTTTCTTCTATTGTGCTTTCTACCTGTTCATTAAACTCTTCCGGGACAAGACTCCTTGTTTGTGTATGAGGTCTGTTGGATCAGCTTGGGAATATTGGACGCTTTCTGCCAGGTGGTCACTAGGGCTTCCTATGATGTTATTATTTAACAATGTAAGCATTTTATATGTATATGTTTTGTAGATAATTTATAATGATGTTTGTATTCTATTTTGTTTTGGTAAACGGGGGTTTGATAAATTAGAGTGCAGCCTCAGCGTCCCCTGCGTGGGATGTCTTTATTGTAAAGTGACTGGCTGGTGGAGGGCATTCAGTTTTCCCACTAGGGTTGTTTCAGCAGATCTTTTATGCGGATTGGGGGTTGTCCGGTCCTGATTTGCCTCGGAAGAGTCCGCTGGACCTAAAGCAACAATTATGTAATGTAATGTAATGTAATGAATAATGGTTTTATCTTACCTTTAATAATTAATAGTAGTGAGAAAAAGACTTGTTTAATTACATTGTTGTTCACATTATGCGTAGACTACTTATTGATATTTCTTTTCTTTTTTTTTCTTTTTTTTTTATTGGTTCAAATTTATATTTTTGTTTTATTATTATTATTTTTTTTTTAAATTTATTCTTTTATTTTTTATTCTTAATGTGTGCTGCATTTACCACAGCACTTATTACATCCAATGACATTGGTGTATATTAGGTCAACTAAGGCTGCAGTACAGGGGCTAATTTGTAGACAAAACATGGGTGTGCAATGACAATACTAAAAACAATACAATACAAATTCTGTGTTGCTATGATACTGCAAGTGTCTAGGAATTATGATTAGGCACCAAGGTTCATAATAATAATTAGTTACAATTACGGTTTATTTGATATTTTATCAATTGATAACAGTTTGATATCTGTGTATTTTGTTATGTTGAGTTATGTTACCAGCAGTATTTTTAATGGATTATTTCCCTTTATTCACCTTTATTTTGTCTGATGTGCCTTAGTGGTAATTAGAGAGAGAGAGAGAGAGAGAGATGGTGATGATGATGGTGATGAGGTAGAGGGAAGTAAAAAGTGTATGACTAAGATAATTTTTGAGTTACCTTGGTTATTTCTCTTGGTTGTATTTTTATTCTTCTAATCATATTGGTAGTATTGTTCTTATTAGTAAGTTGTATAAACCGGTTATTTTTATTGCTGGGAGAAAGTTGAACACTAGTTTTGAATAGGATATATTCTGTAATGAGATATTTTTTGGACTTTTGCTATGATAACCTTAGAGGCAAGACTTCTTTATGAATTGTGTAGCCCTTGTTCCCAAAATAGGGTTAGTCATAAGTTTAAACTATTTTCATCTATGTGAATAACATACTTGTAGATTATTATTATTATTATTATTATTATTATTATTATTATTATTATTATTATTATTATTATTATTATTAATCCACTGTAGATTGTTCTAACCTATAAAGGGAAAAGTGAAAGCCCCAGCTGAAAACCTGTCTTTCCTTTATAGGCATGACCGATTCACTGCGGCAACAGTACCCCCGTTGGAGTGCCGGTGGTTTCAGTATAAATAGTATCCCCACTTTCTGGAAATTTAGTGCTTTAAAATCCCACTGTCGCTGTCTTCCTCATTTGCTCTTTCCTATTCCTGCTCTGTCCTATCATTCTGCTATACTATCTTCTTCGCTAGATCAATGACCTACCTTTTTTCTTGAAAACTCTTCCTGGACAAGACTCCTTGTTTGTGTATGAGGTCTGTTGGATCAGCTTGGGAGTATTGGACGCTTTCTGCCGGGTGGTCACTAGGGCTTCCTATGATGTTATTATTTAGCAATATAGGCATTTTATATGTATATGTTTTCTTGATAATTTATAATGATGTTTGTATTCTATTTTGTTTTTGTAACTGGGGGTTCGATTAGTTGGGGTAAAGCCTCAGCCGTCCTCTGCTGGCCGGTGGAGGGCGTTCTGTTTTCCCACTAGGGTCGTTTCAGCAGATCTTTTATGCGGATCGGGGGTTGTCCGGTGCTGATTTGGCTCGGAAGAGTCCGCTGGACCTAAAGCAACAATCAATCAATCAATCAATATTATTATTAATGTTGTATTGTAAAATATAATTACCTTTTTTATTGGGACAATAATTATATCTTATGTCATGGGTTTTTTCTTGAGTATGAGTGAGCATCAACATGTTCACTGTAGCCATTTTTAAAATAATTGTTTTGTGGATTCTCTTTTCTGTAATATAGTCTATAGTTATTTCCTATTAATGTTTATATTTTTTTTAGCCGTTATTAATGTGATAAATATGGAATTAATTTTGATAGATATACTTTTGAGAAGTGAGAATGAAACAGAATGGAGATTGGTAGTGAGCGTGGATTTTATGTTGTGTGTTTCAGGGTTTTATCTTTCTTTTCTGCAACTAATGTTATCTGACATATTCGGAAAAATAAACATATAGCAAAGAATAACCCGAACTCCTTGTTTGGACTGGACTCTGGATGAGAGACTCTTCTATCTTTATTCTGTCCTGTCTTGTTAGAGTTATATTGTATGTCGCTATTGTGGGTGTGTCATGTACAGTTTAGGTGGGGTGCTGTAACACATTGTCCCAACCAACCCCCTCCTCCCTTACACTCCCCCCATCCCTTGATTTGCACTTGGTATATCACTGTATCACTGTATTTATTGTGCTGACATGGGTGATGTCAAACGTGAACTGATGTGGATTGGGGAATGGAGGGTGTGTGAATGTGAAAATGAAATATGCCTGATGTTTCTGGCACACGCATGACACATCTTGTATAATGTATGAGGAGAATAAAACTTTTTGTACAAATCTTGTTACAGTAAACTTGCCATTATTCTGTATGAGTGAAGTAATGCACATGTGTAGTAATTTGTTCCACACCTCAACTTCTGTTCTATTATCTATTCAGTTATTCTATGTAATACATGTTTCACTATACAGCATTCAAAAAAAATTTGTTTATCATTAATTTCCTTACCAGGCTAAGGTTCGAAACTCCTGGTACGGTCACTCTTGTGAATGGCCGCAGGAAGGCATCCAACTGTGGGTACCACTTCCATTTTATAATGGAATCGTCAGCACCAGACCCACTCTTGGTGCCTTTCAGGACCGTTCTCCGATTCCTGGCGTAGCCATCTCTCAGCCACTTTATTTTGGCTTTAGTTTTGTCCACTGCAACAACAATTGTCAATGCAATCACACTATGGTTGAAGTAAAATACAATGCAGCCTATCAACAACACCTGACATGAAGTAAAATACAATGCAGCCTATCAACAACACCTGACATGAAGTAAAATACAATGCAGCCTATCAACAACACCTGACATGAAGTAAAATACAATGCAGCCTATCAACAACACCTGACATGAAGTAAAATACAATGCAGCCTATCAACAACACCTGACACTGTCATAGAGTTTACACTTTCTAGACTAACTCACCTGTGAACACTACCGCCCATGTCATATTCCTACCTGTGCTGTTGACTAGTTTCATTGTACTTTGTTTATAACAAAAATCAGCAAAGAAAAACAAAACATAAACATTCAGTAACAGTCAATACTCAAAGATAGTAATAATGATAGTTTTAGGTCACATAACATTAACATGTAATTAGTCCAAAACCAACATCTAGTTATGAATATGATAAAGGAAGAAGTCAACAGTACTAAATGTAGTTGTTCATGTTGCAAAACTGACATTGACGGAGACCACGGAATTAGATCACTCTAGATCTAATTCCGTGACGGAGACTACCACTGAAACAAAAGCGAAAGTACAGAGAGATAAATTTTGATTACTTACAGTCCCACCCTTTTCCCATGGCTCTGGAAAGAAAGACTAACGACTCAGTCGTCTTGCCCCTGTCATGGTAGACTGCCAGGGAGGTGTCGTATAAGTTTTCCTGGCTCCTATACAACTCTATGAAATTTCCGATTTCGTAGTCATCCATGTCCGCCATTTTTTGTCAGCAACAGGAATGTGGTGACTTCTCATTGGTTGATTCATGCTGCTTGCTGCTTGCGTCGCGTCAAAATATAGGACTGGATCTAAACTGCGCGCCACGCCCAGCGTTTGATGCCAGCGGCAGGATGCTGATGCTGAGCGTCAGAATTCCTTGACGAATTCGACGCAACGCTCGAGCGTCATGACTTTTGACGCTCGTGTGCGGAGCCTATTAGGGAAAAATAAGTTGTTCTTCACCCAGGGAGTGACTGGAATTGTCGGTGCTGCCGGGAATAAGTGCTGTACCGGGTGGCGTTGGAAATTTCAAGGAGTGGAAGTTTTCTTCTGCCAGGGGAAAGAGGTTGCAACTTTCTTCACAGGCTGGTTGGGCCTACTATGTTATGTCTACCACATAACACTGCATCTACGTTTTCGTCTGCGTGTACGTTATCGCCTGCCTAGCTAACTGTCGCTGGGGGGAGTCGTGGATGCGACTACGTGCGGGTTCCATCTTCTGGGACGACAATAACGGGTGAACCAAGGGACGACGGACCACTCCGTACGCACCAACGCCAGACTGGGGCCAGAACTATCTTCCCAGGGTAGACCTTCGGTCTGGACATTTAGAGACGAGAGGGAAGGACGGATTCAGCAGGCAGTACCCGGATGCTCGACGCCAAGATTCGGACGCTTGTTTCAGGGCGCGTATCAGAGATAAGTACAGTGCCTCTGTTTCCTTCCTGTCTGTTTGACACTCTCAAACTAGCCCTCGGGTCGTTAAGAGAACTGTGAACCACTCTGAACAATTGAACAATTACCTAGGAAGGTGACACTTTAAAACGGTGCGTTTTGTGGTGGTCAAAACGGATTCCAAGCACAGAAGTGTGTTTGTGGCTACAATATAAAGATTGTTTCTCCTTGCTGGAATTTGGATTTTTTGGTGTTATTTTTTCTTTCTTTTTTGGGGGGAGGGTTCTTTTATTATATTATTAGTTGCATTCATATCATGGAATTGTGCTGAATTTGAATATAAATTGCATTTTATTTGCTAGAAGTGACTTCTTGTGGTTATTCATGTTCCATGTTGTTGCGTCCTGTGTTTGTGTTGTTTTCCTGATTATCCTAAACATCCCTCGTCTCACGTTCGTCCAGTGCCCTCACTCTGGCCACTGTGACAATCACCAATACATTTTCCCGGCCATCCGATGCCTTATCCAACAAGGTGAAGTCAACAGCCACGAATCATAAACAAAACTAAATTAAGAAATAAATAAATTATTAATTTCAACAGCTTGTATTGATAATTCTTTTATTTCTATGTCGTCGAGAAGGGGCAAGGGGGTGGTACACTGGCATTTCTTACATTAAAATAAACAACATTAACATTTATCCATAAATTAATATATTAATAAAATAACTTGTGTTTTCTATCTTTACTTTCAGTTTCTGTGTCTTCAAAAATACCACAATAATCCGAACCAAATTAAGTCAACACTAAGCCTAAACCCCCAAAACAACCCAAAGCTAACAAAAACTAACAAAAACAAAGAGAGAAAAAAAAGAAACCCGCTGCTTAGGCGAAACCTTTTTGTGAGGAGGGACGAATCTGCAAATTAAGTTGCCATCGCCATCAAGAAAAGAAAATGAAGTCTCTAAAGCGTGCCCAAAATGTTAACAGAACAACCATAACAACAACTGTTATTATAATTAACATACTGCACCATTTCTACTCTTTAAAAAATAACAAATATTTTCGTATTATAAACAATACAAAAATAACTCGTTTATTGTTGCTAAAACCAAACATATAGAGCGAGAGTAATATCCAAGAAACATAACTCTTGCCAAATATAAAATACAAAAGGTTGCGGTTAACTCCCATATACATTTTTATTTTGGTAATCATTAGGTCATCTACCACATTATAATGAAAGAGGTTGCCTAAATATTTATATTCCCAATTTAATTTTAACTGGCAGATGGTTCCAGGAGTGGCCAATCACCCCCGTTGGGGTGGCCAATCACCCCCGTTGGGGTGCCGGGGGTTTCAGTATAAATAGTATCCCCACTTTCTGGAAATTTAGTGCTTTAAATTCCCACTGTCGCTGTCTTTCTCATTTGCTCTTTCTCATTCCTGCTCTGTTCTATCAATCTGCTATACTATCTTCTTCTTTGCTAGACCAGTCACCTACCTTTTTTCTTGAAAACTCTTCCGGGACAAGATTCTTTGTTTGTGTATGAGGTCTGTTGGATCAGCTTGGGAATATTGGACGCTTTCTGCCGGGTGGTCACTATGGCTTCCTATGATGTTATTATTTAGCATTGTAGGCATTTTATATGTGTGTTTTGTTGATATTTTATAATGATGTTTGTATTCTATTTTGTTTTTGTAAATGGGGGTTTGATAAATTAGAATACAGCCTCACCATCCCCTGCGTGGGATGTCTTTGTTGTAAAGTGACTGGCTGGTGGAGAGCTTTCAGTTTTACCACTAGGGTTGTTTCAGCAGATCTTTTATGCGGATTGGGGGTTGTCTGGTCCTGATTTGGCTTGGAAGAGTCCGCTGGACCTAAAGCAATAATCATGTCCAGTGGCCAATCTATTCTATTTTTCGTTGTGTTTCTTTGGATACAGCTAAGACGGAATAGGTCTACCAACACTAATATTTTTGAAGAAAAAAAATTGGTTTTCAGCGACGTATTTCAGTGTCCGAGGAAAATAATATTTGAATAGCTTGCCATCTTCTTGGTACCCTTTGGTATAGTCGTCGATTAACTAAAGGAAGCATAGTGGTTCAGCGGTAGACGGCTCACTGGGATGCACCAGTAACATGTGACATGTTCTCACAGAAATCGACTGGCTGTAATATCTTTCATCGCTGTGATCATGCACTTTGAATGGAAATGTTTACGTGCTTAATACTGTTTCAATCATTCCTTCATTCATCGGTGGTTTACTCCCAGTATTGCCAAAGTGGCACGTTAAAGAAGCTGATGGTTTGGTGACATCATTATCCTTATTATTATTATTATTATTATTATTATTATTATTATTATTATTATTGACTGAATGAACATTGAGTTTAACGTCTACACCCACCATTGGCGATATGTCAGACGGGGATAATCATCCCAGGTAAAGGTGGGTAGGGACCTGAAACATTAGTAGTAGTAGTAGTAGTAGTAGTAGTAGTAGTAGTAGTAGTATTTAATGTAGGTCAAGTAATTATAATATTATCGTGTTGAACTGTCAGTGACTCACTAGCAATGCAAGATGTGCAGTTCACGACACAGAAGGAGCCAGACCAGTAGGTAAATGACGACGTGACACAGTTCACTATGACGCCATATTAGCGCCAAAAGCGAGAGTTACCATTATCACGAGATCATTGAAATTAACACGTGTTCGGTTTAATTTACAGAAATACCGGTAATTCATAATGTTAATTATTAATTTTCAGAATTTGCCACCCCTTCCTAGCGCCAAAACTTGATAATTACAAATATCATGAGATAATTACAAATCCTATCCTATCCTATCCCGTAACTCGGAAATCGTAGGGGCACCACAGATGATCATTTAACCAGCGCTCTCCATCTTTCCCTATCCTCAGCAACTCTCGTGGCCTCGCTCAGTGTCAAACGTCCATTCTCGAATGTTGTCCCCCCACCTCTTTTTCGGTCTCCATCTTCTTCTACCTCCTTTTACCGTGCCTTGCAGGATGGTCTTTGCAAGGCCTGATGATCTGGTGACGTGGCCATACCATCGGAGTTTCCGTTTCTTCACCACTGTGAGCAGATCATCATGTTGTCCAATGGCTTGTGTGATGGTTTGTCGGACTTCATCGTTGGTGGTGTGCTGGGTATAAGAAATGCCCAGAAGTCTTCTGTAGCACCTCATCTCCATGCTTTGTATTTTTCGTTGTAGATCTGCTGTGAGGGTCTAGGGCAGCAGTTGTTTGTGCGATCCTGGAGAGGACTTCTTGTCGGGACCCATTGTCTGATACATTGGCTCCTAAATATTTGAAGCTATGCACTGTGTTGAGGGATTGGTCTTGGACTTTGATATGGTCATCATTGTGGTCTTCTCTGCACTTATTTCCATTCCATACGCTCTGGAGGTGGTGTCGCGCCTCTGTAAAAGCTGTTCAAGTTCTTTTTCCTCTCCAGCCAATCCTTCAATGTCATCCGCAAAACGAAGGTTGGAGATTGCTCTACCCCCTATGCTGACTGTGCCTTCGCGATCTGCAAGAGCAGCTGACATGATGCGCTCTAGGAAGATGTTGAAGAGTGTTGGAGAGAGTAGGAATCCTTGACGCACACCGATTGTTGTTCTGAACCCGTTTCCGATGGCGCTGTTGTGGATGACTGCACTGGTAGCATCGTCATACAAGCTTTTGATGACTTCAATAATTTTAGGGCTGATGTTGTACACTCTCATGGTTTTGTTGTTGATATAGATGTGAAATATCGTTATATGTGTGCATTATGTGTTATGTATTATTTTTACTCTTTATTACTAATTGTGTCAGTATATTAATTATCATAAAGTAATAATAATACTAATTGCATCAGAATGCGAATCTCGACTTGACTTACAGCTTGAAGCTGTGCAGATCGAAACAGAATTTGATCTAGAAGCAACACCGGCTATTTTTATGCAAGGATGTTTCACCACAGGTTCTGAAATCTTTCCTTTCTTTCGTCTTTGTAAAATCGTGGGCCTCCTACATACGTACGTATGTAATTGAGGCCTACGAAAGACGAGACTTCCCAGCCTGTGGTTTCACGTAGTCCTGCCAGCATTCGTTCGTAAAACATCGGATAGCTTGGCTCGACTCGAAGAACTTCGTTCGACTTCGGTAATTGCCTTTTTCGATGAATGACTGGAACTAGTTTGGAGAAAACAAGTTCGCTCCCCGGACACCAAAGACGCACTCTTGAAACCGCGTAGTTCATTCACAAATAGGGTCAAAGGTCACAAAGCTTTTAAACAGAGGAAATCACTCCCATGTCCGAACAGAAATAAAACTTCGAAACTTCAGCGGTTTGGTTTTGAGCACGTTATCACTGTTTATTGTAATAACAATGCCAATTTTAAAGTAACCTCATGTTTGCCGAAAGTAAACCAAACCCTTGAATTGGGACCCTTTAACATAGTTAATGGAGAAACAAAAAGGAAGGGCTAAGCCTACATGCTCCTCATGGAACTTGCCATATTCTACATGAAAATTAGTGCCCAGAAAAAACTGAAATGGTGGCATTTAAAATGCAAAGTAATACTGACTTCGATCTTACCATGATCTTGACCTTAAGATAGCATTTACCTCTGGCTGGAAAAAAACCACTACTGTACGATCAAATAAACTACAGCAAAGGTTGTATTATGCCACACTACCAAAACAAAGTGACCTTAGAATGATGGCTTAAACGTTCAATGACCTTGACTTTGGAACGACATTGGCCTTCACATGACCTCTGATGTTTATAGTCAACTCTATGAAAGACCAAGCTATTATCTCTAGCTCTACATACAAGTTTGCACTTTTTTATCTCTCATAGTTTAGGGTCAAGGTCACTTCAAAGTATCTGTATGAACCGACTTTGGGCAGCTCCAGTGACCTTGACTCTGGAGCAAGGTTGAGCAAGTTTGGGTGGAATGTGTGTCTCATTTATATCTATGTTTCAAAGAATCATAAGTTCAATAAAGAAAACAAAAACATTGGAACAAAGTTAATTTTGTGAAAATGTTTCATTTATTCACCAACTTTTGTTGACAGAGTGACCTTAACCCTGAAGTGAATTCATTTATTCAATGATCTTTTTTGAGGTCTCGTGAATAAACATCCTACCAAATTTGGTGGTGATAAATGAAATATGTTCTTAGGAATAAGCCACTTGCAAGTTTTGCACAAACGGACGCATCTCGCACAGATTCTGGGGGAAAGGGGGATAGGGGCGATAATTTTATGATGAATACATAGACTTACACTGTTAAACGTATGTGAGTCAACTTTTTTGTTTTAAACACACTCACAACAACACCAAAAAAACAATTAAAAAAAGCAACACTGTCGAGCCATTCCAATGTATTTCCAGAGCATCACATACATTGTTTAAACCCGTATTTTCAACAGAACTATATTCCGTGGGGCTGTTTTGACTCGGTTTTATCTAAAGAATCAAAGTGAACACATGCAACGATTGGTCACTATATATGAACTAGTTTGCAAGCTAAAGCATTTATCAAATCTAGTATTTAATCAGAGTACAACTAGATCAATGTGCTAGGTCAATGGCTGTTCACTAGGTTCAACAAACACCAATTTTAATTAAAGAAACACAAAATCAAAGACCTCTTCCCTAACCTCCTGACCAGGTGATTAACGACTCGTGCTCTTTTCAAATTAGTGCTATGAATAGTGTGAACAACAACAACGTGTTCAATATTTGAATTTAAAAGAAGATGGCAAGGCATTGTAATATATTTCCGTGACACATACACATATACACATAGCTTAAAATCAGCATTTTCAAAAGTGTTAATTTTTGATAGAATGATTGGCTGCTATCTGAACTATCCAGAAGCTAAACAAATACTAAAGATAATGCACAGTGAATAATATTTCCAACGATAACATTCTGTACAAATATACTGTATATTTATACGTTTTAAGCCGCTATCGATTTTTGTATGTCCAGATATATCTGGAATACTTTGAAATTGTCAGGGTAGGGTTGGTGTAACATCAGAAATGTTGACGACAAAGATGTGGTAACTCAGCTTAGAGATAAACAGATAGTATTGAATAAAACCTGATGTTAATTTACTAGCCCTCTAAAGGAAAGGCCTTCTTGCTGTTGTTCTTGTTCAGATTGTTCTCTATTTCCTGGCATTGATCTTCTATCCAGTTCTCCTTTGCTGTGCGCATGCCTTTTCGGATGTCATTGTTGATTTTTCGGTAGACATCAGCTCCCTGTGAGGTGTTCTTTTTCTTTTTTAACTCTCTTCGTTTATCACACAGATCCAAAAGTTCAGGTGTGATCCACGGCTTCTTCTTTGGTCGGTGCTTGCCAAGGATCTCAGTGGCGGCATCTGTTACAGCTGAGTTGAAGGTATTGGTCATGGTGTTGACATCTACTTCGCCTGCCCCCAAAATAAGCAGTGGTGCAAATTTCCCTCCAATTGTGGCCTGAAATATTTTTGCCACCTCCGGGTCTTGCAGTTTGTCCAGGGCGAACTTCAGCCTAGTGCACTTTGCTGTATTTACTCTCTTCAAATGGAGCCGGAAAGACATCATCACGAGATCGTGGTCACTTCCAATGTCTGCTCCTGGAAAAGTGCGTGTCCTGCCAATGTTGATGCTTGATCTGAAGCGTTTCTTGACCATGATGTAGTCGATCTGGTTGTGATGTTCCCCGCCGGGACTGTGCCATGTCCATCGTCTGGATTTTTTGTGGAGACCAAGCGTGTTTGCCAGTACCAGATTGTTGTATCTGGCAAACTCCAATAGCCTCAGACCCCTGTCATTTGTCTCGTTGTTGCAGTGGGGTCCGCATGTGTCTCCCCAGTTGTGGTGCGCATCTTGGCCAACCTTGGCATTCCAGTCGCCTTGCACTATGACTATGTCCTTCTTCGGCACTTGGTCAAGGACCGCCTGTATATTTTCATAAAAATCCTCCACTTCGCTGTCTTCATAGTCTGATGTTGGGGCATAGGCCTGGATGATGGTAATGTTGAAAGGGGTTGCTCTCAGACGGATGGTAATGAGTCTACTGGAGACTGGGCGGCAACCCATGACAGTGGCTAGAATGTTCTTGTGGACCAAGAATCCAACGCCGTGTTCGTGCCTGTCATCTCTACCGCTGAAATAGAGCTTGTGGCCTTTGTCAGTCGTTGTTTCACCTAGGCCTTTCCAGCGCAGTTCGCTGATACCTAGAACGTTCCATCGATAGTGGTCCAGCTCGTGGGCCAGTTCTTCTAATTTTCCTTCCGCAGTTAGGGTCCTGACATTCCAGGTTCCTATGATGATGTTTCTCGTGCGGATCTTGCTAATTTGTCCATCAGTAGCATACTTTTCACCTCCGTCCTGGTGGCCAACGGAAGGCGCGGTCCTTGTGTAGCCGGGCGACGACCGATCCGGCATGGAATTAGTGGATAGCCTCATCATGTGTTGTGTCTTGGGCAAAAAAAAGACCTGGCAGGGCCCAATCCTCTCCAGGCTGTTGGCCACAGCCGAAATCCACGAATACAGTGTGGCTCGCCTTGGCCCTGAGCACGTGGTCGTTGAACCTGTAGTAACGTGAGGTTCCTCCGCCCTGGCCGGTGACTTCTGTGTAGAAGACTTTCGCCCAGTGATGCCGTGCTAACATCACCCCTGTTAGTCGCCTCTTACGACACGCCGGGAAACGTTGGGTCTATTCTATTTGCCCGAACCCAGACGGTGAAGCGGCTGACAAGTGTTAAACAGCCCAAAGTCTCCACTATCCAAAGCAAGTCTGGCATTTGCCTTACAGAAGAACAAGAAGTCTTGGACAGATGGACAGAGTACTGCCCTGACCTTTACAACCATACACCAAATGGAGACCCATCAGTTCTAGCATGTCCCGAGAGCAGAGAAGAAGAAGAAATCCTCCCAATTCTCCGGGAAGAAGTTGAGGCAGCAGTGCAATCGCTGAAGAAAGGGAAGTCAGCGGGAATGGACAACATACCAGCGGAACTGCTACAAGCAGGAGGAGAAGCGATGACTGATGCTCTCACCATTATCTGTAACAAGATCTGGCAGAGTGGGGAATGGCCTACACCATGGACCCAGTCGCTTGTCATCACTCTTCCCAAAAAAGGTAACCTTCAGGAGTGTGAAAATTACCGCACCATCAGCCTCATCAGCCATCCCAGCAAGGTCCTCCTGAAAATAATACTCAACAGGTTGAAACCACAAGCTGAACAAATCATAGCTGAAGAACAAGCAGGATTCATGGCAGGGCGAAGTACCACTGAACAGATTTTCAACCTCAGAATAATCTGTGAGAAATACCTACAGCACCAACAACATCTATATCATGTGTTCATAGACTTCAAGAAGGCATTTGACCGAGTCTGGCATGCAGCTCTATAGGCAACCATGAAAGTTTACAACATCAGCCCTAAAATTATAGAAGTCATCAAAAGCCTGTATGACAAGGCTACCAGTGCAGTCCTCCATAACAGCGTCATCGGGAACTGGTTCAGAACAACAATCGGTGTGCGTCAAGGATGCCTACTCTCTCCAACACTCTTCAACATCTTCCTAGAGCGCATCATGTCAGATGCTCTTGCAGATCACGAAGGCACAGTCAGCATAGGGGGCAGAGCAATCTCCAATCTTCGTTTTGCGGATGATATTGATGGATTGGCTGGAGAGGAACAAGAACTTGAACAGCTTGTACAGAGGCTTGACACCACCTCCAGAGCTTATGGAATGGAAATAAGTGCAGAGAAGACCAAAATGATGACCAACAACACCAATGGCATCAACACGGACATCAAAGTACAAGGCCAATCCCTCAACACAGTGCACAGCTTCAAATATTTAGGAGCCATTGTGTCAGACAATGGGTCTCGACAGGAAGTCCTCTCCAGGATCGCACAAACAACTGCTGCCCTGACAAGGTTGAAGCCCATTTGGAAAGACAGAACCATCAGTCTACATTCCAAAGTAAGACTGCTCCGCTCTCTGGTCATCTCCATCTTCCTATATGCTTGCGAAGCATGGACCCTCACAGCAGATCTCCAACGAAGAATACAAAGCATGGAGATGAGGTGCTACAGAAGACTTCTGTGCATTTCCTATACCCAACACATCACCAACATTGAAGTCCGACAGACCATCACACAAGCCATTGGACAACACGATGACCTGCTCACAGTGGTGAAGAAACGGAAACTCCGATGGTATGGCCACGTCACCAGATCATCAGGCCTTGCAAAGACCATTCTGCAAGGCACAGTGCAAGGAGGTAGAAGAAGGGGGAGACCGAAAAAGAGGTGGGAGGACAACATTCGAGAATGGACTGGTTTGACACTGAGCGAAGCCATGAGGGCTGCTGAGGACAGAGAAAGATGGAGTATGCTGGTTAAGCGATCATCTGTGGTGCCCCTACGACCTTCGGGTTATGGGACAGGATAGGATAGGATAAAGGAAAATTCGCAGATGTTAAATTAACCTCCTTGAGACGTTCACTCCCGAGACAACCAAGCAGACCTCGCTAAACAGGAATGTTAGCTTACTCGAACATCTGACCAGGGTCTCTTGACCGCTAAGTAGCCATGCAACTCATATCTCTCTCTTAGATCTACCCTGCGTTCCTTCCCTGACGCTCGAAGTTGAGACGTAACAGATAGTGTTCCACAGGGGGGACAGTTGAGCAGAATTTCCGCAAGAAGATTTATGTGGTCACGAAAGCGAGACAACTAGCCGCTAAAATTAAATGATTGGTCGGAGATGACGTAGAGACCCCTACATATCCCCGTATACGCAGATTTAGCCAGTCAGTCGATTACGAAGTGTGGAACCACGAGGGTCAAAGGAGCGAATTGAAGTGAACGATCTGAATTATCTGCAAACCAAACATTATCAAACTAATAATAACTAACCAATCAGTCAATATTTAGATACAGCGATAAAAGTGTTTAGAAAATGATGAAGCACATTGACATTGACCTTTGGAGACCGATCTAACATGCTTTGCAGTAAGTAAAGAATGAGCAGAGTAGAAGTCATGAAATTCGGTTTAATTATTCCTGAAATAAGGCCACAAGTGTGCTTTGAACAAAAAAAAAAGTTAAATACGGCGCGCAGCTCTGACTGACTGACCGACAACCGGGCTGCTACTGAATGGTGATCCTTGATTTGAAGTACCTGTATGTGGCCCTTGATTTGAAGTACCTGTATGTGGCCCTTGGTTTGAAGTACCTGTAGGTCAAAACTCAACAAACTCGTTTCCGCCGTTTTTTAAATGGAGAGCTTTAGGAAGCACAGAAATTTGGTTGTAGTTCTTTTTTCGTAGGAAAACCCTCAATCTACGTCATAACTTTTGCGCTTCCAGAAGGTCAAGACCTCCTCATTTGCATTTACTCAGAAAACTTTGCTGAGTGAAAATGCGAAATTTTTTTTATATAGCCTAACCCTAACCTAATCCTAACCCCATCATTTTGACGACCCGTGATTTTCATGTAAATTTCTGGTATTTTTTGCATCGGGGTCCATTGCTATAAACGTAAGCTTGAATAAATGCTTTGACTGTATTCTCTCACAATTTGTTGTTGTTTGATCATTAAAATAGGTGTACTTTGCTCCGAAAAACGGGTACTGCTTTTGCTTTCAGATGTAAATTGGCGGAGGAGTTTGTGGTTCCGATTGAGAATTTCAACATTAGTTTCGCATTATGTCTAGGTTTAAAGTGTCTCCTATGGGCATGGTGAAGTCGTAAAATCTCTTTTCTGGTGTAGTCTTATGAATGCGCACGAACAGCCCTGGGTTGATCCCTATACTATTAGTTAGGCTAGCGTAAGCAATGAATACAAGTTGGGGCTATAGAAGCTTTCTAATTTGTGTTTTAACAAAAAAAAGAAGTAAAAATTACCAATGCTCTATCCTAAAACTTAACTAAACTTTCGCTGAGAAAAGTGTTTTAGCCCGTGATGAAACAAATCTAAAGACTCGTGCGTATTCGACGAAAACAACCTCCGCAAATTAGAGAGTTATGATGGCATTCACCTTCCCTGGATCCTATCCTATCCTATACCGAAACTCAAAGGTCGTTGGGGCACCACAGATCATCGTTTAACCAGCGTACTCAATCTTTCTCTGTTCTCAGCAACCCTCGTTCAGTGTCAAACCAATCCATTCTCGAATGTTGTCCTCCCACCTCTTTTTCTGTCTCCATTTTCTTCTGCCTCCTTGCAGGGTGGTATTTCAATTCAATTCAATTCAATTCAATACAACTTTATTTATCCACATAGGGCAATTACAAGATTTAGAAGCAGCTCATATTATTAAAATAAATAAATACATAAAGAAGTTAAAAAAAACTTTGAAATTTAAAAGTTTATCACACGATTTCATAAGCACATGTCCTACCATACAAACATAAACCAAACACACACGCGCACACACACACCACGCACATCATGAACACTCACAGCCGACAGTTAAACAGTTAAATCAAATAAAAACATGAAGGTAAGAAAATAAGGTAAGAATATCATCAATGAATCATTAAATCAATCGGTCGATAAACAATCAATCCATGAATCGGGCCATCGTGGAGCTTTTTTTTTAAAAATAAATAAATACATTTGCATTAGGGCGGTGGGGAAAATGTTAAAGCGGAGATGATCGCATCAAATTTAGCAGTCGAATTGCGCAAGGAATAAAACTGTGGGAGCGGCGATTACCCTTACAGGCCGGTAAGGCAAAACGGCGCCCGGATTGTAGCACTGAGAATTCGCCCGCCAGAACATGTTCTGGTCTACAAATAATTTCGTTCGCCTTCTTGATGATTTGCCGATCGCAGAAAGAACCCAGGTCTCTCTGCCTGACACCGATGATCTTTGAACAGACATTGACAATGCTGGACAAGCTATTCCTATCCCTCACAGTCAGGCTGTGGAACCAACAAACAAACGAAAAAGTCAGCAAGCTCTCAATGAAAGATTGATAAAACAAGCTGAGAATCTTAGAATCCACAGAGAAAGACTTCAGTTTCCGGAGAAGGTACAATCGCTGTGCCCAAATACTTATATGTGTCAACAATCTCAACATCTTCATTATGAATAACACTTGGCTGGACCACCTCTTTGACTCTCCTAAAGTCAAAAATCATCTCTTTCGTTTTAGTAACATTCATATCCAAAAAATTATCATCGCACCAATCCACGAAGTTCGAGAGGGCAAAATCATGATCTCCTCCTGGTCCTTGAAATAAAGACAACAAAGCTGAGTCAACAGAAAATTTTATCAGGAAACTATTTTCAGCAGTGCTTCTACAGCTGTCAGTATACATTATAAAAAATAATGGCGACAGAACACAACCCTGTGGAGAACCTGTGGAAGTAACCAGAATATCTGACAAAGAACCATTGACACAGACTCTCTGTTGTCTATTAGTAAACAAATTTAAAGTCCAAAGTACAAGTTGATGACTGAGTTTAAAATCAGAAACAAGTTTGTCAACCAGAATATGAGGCTGCATAGTGTTAAACGCAGAGGAGAAATCTGCAAAAAGCAGTCTGGCATGCGCCTTAGGCTTCTCCAAATGGGTATACAGAGTGTTCAAGATAAACAACTTGGCATCCTCCACCCCCCTCCCAGTCCTATACGCAAACTGAAGGGGATCAAGAGCGGCATCAGTCACAGTAAGAATGAGGGTTTTAATGATTTTCTCCAAGGTTTTTACAACAAGAGATGTGAGAGCGACAGGCCTAGAATCATTGGGTTGTTTGGGGTTGAGTTTCTTGGGTAGAGGCACGACATTAGAAATTTTCCAAATATCAGGAATCTGACCAGAATTTACAGACTGCTGGAAAAGGGGCTGAAAGATGCCTCTAAGTTGATCAGCACTATAACGCAGTGTTTTACCACAAATTCCATCAGGGCCAGGAGCTTTACTAACATGTATAGACTTAAATAGTCTAGTAACACACTCCTGAGAAATCTCAATATCATGCATTGGGTCTAGGACAAGTGAGTGTCTAAAATCCGAAACATCAGCAGAAAAATCAAGCCTCTCAAAACGATTATAAAAAGCATTTAAAACATTGGGTACATCCATGTCCCTCACGCCCTCAAGTTTGACAGTACTTTTTCTAAAAGAGTCCACCTTCTGACTGACAGACGACATAGTCTTAATCCCTTGCCAGGCAGCCCGAAGGTCACCTCCACTATACTTAGCTTCTATTTTATCTTTATATACTCTCTTAGCCTTTCTAATGCAGTCACGAACTTCCCTATTAATTATCTTCTTCTCATGGCTAGTCCCTTCAAAAAATACACGCTTCTTTTTGTTTAACACAGTATTTGCAAGGCCTGATGCAAAATTGAATATAAACATCATTATAAAATATTTTTAAAAAAATAAATACATATAAAATGGCAACATTGCTAAATAATAATAATACCATAGAAAACCCTAGTGACCATTTGGCGTCCAATATCCCTAAGCTGACCCAACAGATCCCATACACAAATGAGGAGTTTGGGGAGAGTTTTCAAGAAAAGGGTTTGGTGACTAGTCTAGAAGACGCTAGTAGATTGATTGAACATATTAGGAAGAAAAAAGAACAAATGAAAATGACAGAAGCGGGGGTAAATTTAAAGCACTAAATTTTCACAATGTGGGACCTGCAAAATCAAAAAGGGATGTCACACCTATCTTATAAATGTTAAACAGCTAATGTTCTGAGTTTTTGAACTGGTGCGTATTTGTGTTGCTGACCGGTTAAATATACGGGAAAAAACCGTCACAATGATGATGACGAGATAACACGTCATTGGCATGTTTCAAAACAACCCAAAAACAATTTTTTTTTTGGGGGGGGGGAGTTTATGGGAAGAGAAGGGCATTTTACTATTCCTTTTTATCAGGACATTCACAGACAGTGGTGCGCCCAATGCCAACCTACCTGATATTAGTTGTGTTTTGACATTTTGCTGGGGGCGCAAACTGGAGGTCCCGGGGAAACCCCGTTTGGGTGCCGGGGTGCAAACGTGTTTTTTCCAACCTAGTTCCAGTCATTCGCCGAAAAAGGAAATCACCGAAGTCGAACGAAGCTCTCCAATGTGTTGCGAAATGATGCTTGCATGACTACTAGTTAAACATTAAAAATGATCGCTGTTGCTTCTAATTCTCTTCGATTTACACAGATTAGCATTTCGCAACGGTATACTTGTTAAGATGAGCATAATTATTATCGTCCATATTTAATAGTTGCGTTCCTTGATTTGCATTTTCTTAGTTCTCAGGAGTAGGCTAATAATTGCATTCCCCATTCCTGCCTAGAACCGACTGTAATACAGTATACATAGGCTTAATCTACATTATATATTATAAGTCAGTCTCCGCGCACTGAAGAAGCTCACTAGCTGAATATAATTATTACACCTGTATTGTTTGTTTTATACGTAACTAAATTGTTACGTTGAAACGCGAACGAAAGTATGTCGGAAACGCGCACGATAGATCTAATCGTTTCGTTTTGCAAAGTATTCAATAATGGAGTTTACTTACCTTTGATTTGATTTTGCATTGTTGTTAGGAGTGGTTTTGTATAACGTTGATAATTTTCGTTGGTCGATATTATTGAAGAATTTTCGTGATCTGTCGATAGAAATTTCCCGATGGATATCGAAGGTCGTGAATGTTCCCGGAAGTAGAGGAAATAGGTAAGTCAGTGATGACGATCTTTAGTTCGATTGGTGGCAGTACGTCATTTCTACCGTGTACCAAATTGTTCGAGAAAAGAGAGAGGTTATTTAATCGTGTGCCGAGTTGCTGTTGAGAGATAGTAAAGTTGTTGATAGAGAGTCGCTGTGAAAGTTGTTGAGTTGAGTTGAGAATTGTATTCAGTTGTTGGTGTGTGCTGAATAAAAGTGGAAAACTTCATACGTCGACTTTGTGACTTGTATGCTGTTTGGACGGGTTGCGTGGATAAACGAATCTGAGTTACACCTTATCAGGAATTCAGCATTGGGGCTGAAGCGGATACTGATAAAGAAAATCACCAACATCGAACTGAGTGTAACATTTTGGGGGTCAAGCCGCGATTCACGCCATAGCCAAGGGTTCAACTGCTACAACAAGCGAGTCAACGTTACGAGAGGCAGTCATCGAGGGTAGCCGCCAACAAGTTGCGTCGAGAGGGGCCAACATACTGGGACTACATCACCGATAGGTTCGGGTTGACTGCAAGGGCGTGTAGTCGCTGAAGAGTTGCTTCGTGAGCGAACAACAGATCGGGACTACGTGGCTGCCGCAGGACTACGTCGAGGGACAGTCTCGGAGCTACATCGCCAGTGTTACAGAGAGCGGCGAGCGGACGTCGCGTCTACTTCAGCACAGGAGCGTATACACCAGCGTGGTGCAGCGTCGCATACGACGAGGACAGCGGGGCCTGCGTCAGCGAAGGCGACTAGTGACAAGCATCAGCGCTACTGCAGAAAGCGTGCTGTTCTAGAACAGTCTAGAAAGGTACAGCACAGTCAAGAACTTTCCAGAAAAAAAGAACTCTACAGTCAAGAACTTTCTAGAAAAAGAACTTTCCAGAAAAGAACTTTCCGGCAAAGAACTTTCCAGAAAAGAACTTTCCAGAAGCATCAAGATGGCTGACTTCTGGCAGAAAGGGATTCAACTGAATCTAAAAGGGAAACAGTTGACGGAGTACGTCAAATCCCAGGAGAGATTACAAGAAAGAGAAGAACAACGTCAGCGTGAAGAAAGAGAATTGGAAGAGCAGCGTCGTCGAGAAGAAAGAGAAGACCGGCGTCAAGAAAGAGAAGAGCAACGGCAAGAAAAAGAAAGAGAGTTCGAGCTGAAGCGTCTTGAAGGTGAGCGTCAGTACCAGCTAGAGTTGGCGCGTATCCAAAACAATCAGCATGCGCCACAAGTCACCAACGACCATACGGCTCCAAAATTGCCAGCTTTCGTCGACGGGAAGGACCAGATCGACAGCTATCTGGCGAGATTCGAAAGGTTCGCCGAAAGCTCCAACTGGCAACCTCGAGACTGGGTGATTCGACTAAGTGCACTTCTGACAGGGCAAGCGCTCGAAGTTTACACCAGACTGTCGAACGATGACGCCAAAAACTACAACGTCTTGAAAGAGGCCCTGTTGCAGTGCTACAACTTTACAGAGAAGGGCTACCGTAAACGCTTCCGTGAATGCCGGCCTAAGTCAGACGAGACGCCAAAGCAGTTTGTGGAGCGCCTGTCGTCATATCTACACAAGTGGGTGGAGTTATCAGGCGAAACGAAGTCTTACGACAGTCTCCATGACCTGATCGTGAAGGAACAATTTCTCAATGCATGTCACAAGGACCTAGCGACCCACTTAGAAGAACAAAAGCTGCAGACGCTTAAAGATGTGACTGAGGCTGCTGAAAGATATCTCATCGCTCATGGGAAGACCCTGGGGCCACCCAGCGCAACGAAACATTTTCAGAAGACTGGAAACCATGTGAACCAGATCCAGGGAAGTCAGACGAGCCAGAGACAGACGGATTCCACGCCACCTCCCAGGGAAGGGCATTCAAGAGGCTGTTTCACCTGCAACGCTACAGACCACAGGGCGGCTAATTGTCCTCAAAACAAAAGTAGCGGACAGCGGAGCAGTACGGACAACGCAGCGGCGGGCAACCGGCAGAGGCGGTTCTCCAATCAACGGCAAACCAGTAGATCTGACCATCAAGTGTGCGGCGGGAGCGTCATTCTTCCGAGTGAAACCGAGCGCACAGCTACCCCTGCGGACGTGCAAGAGTGCATGACTGATGGCCAACTCCTCCTTGCCAACGGGAAATCCATCCCCGTCGTCGCCAGCGCAGCTGTGACCGTACAGAACATGCCTGTTTCAAAGGGACGCGTCGGAAATCATGAAGTGACTGTTCTAAGAGACTCTGGTTGCAGTGGGGTCATCGTCAGAGAAGACCTAATCGATAAAGAACAATTCACTGGCGATTCAAAATGGACACTTATGGCCGACAGCAAATGTGTGAAAGCGCCAGTTGCGAAGATTCAAGTCAGCACCCCTTTCTATATAGGCGAAGTCGAAGCGGTTTGCCTGAAGAAGCCGCTGTATAATTTGATGATCGGGAATATCGACGGCGCGAGACGACCCGACGACCCCGATCCAGAGTGGAGTCCTGCCTCAACCCAACGCGTCGAAGTTGTGGAGGAGGATCCATTGCCGTTTCCCGATGGAGACCTTACAGAGCTGCTACGGGACAATGTGGCTACTCCGGCTCAGCCCTGCCGACCAGAGATCGTCGGTGCTGTTACTACCAGGGCCCAGGCCAAGAGAGACAAGGTGTCTACGCCACTGAAGGTCGCCGACAACTCCAAAGCTGCCATCGTGGACAGAGATAAGCTGATCCAGCTCCAGGAAGCTGATAGTACTTTAAACAAGTACAGGAACCGCCAAGATCACGTGACCAAACGCAGTGGCACGGTCTATTTTGAGGTGAAGGCTAAGATCCTGTACCGAATCTTCCAGCACCCGAGGGTCAACGGAGGGAAACCACTACGTCAAGTCTTGGTACCCTTACCTCTAAGGCGCCAAGTGATGGAAGTAGCTCATGACTCTATCATGGGAGGTCACCTAGGCATCAGGAAGACGTCAGACAGAATCCAGGCGGTGTTCTACTGGCCAGGGCTTCATGCGGACGTCAGCCGTTTCTGCCGATCGTGTGACATTTGCCAGAAGACCATACCTCGAGGAAGGGTCCCGAAAGTACCTATGCAGAGGATGCCTTTGATCGACCGACCTTTCAAGAGGGTGGCCTTAGACCTAATCGGCGAAATAAGACCTCCGAGTGAAGAAGGTCATCGGTGGGTACTGACTTTAGTGGACTATGCGACTCGGTACCCAGAAGCAGTGCCACTGAAGAAGATTGACACTGAAACTGTAGCAGAGGCACTGGTGGACATGTTCAGTAGACTTGGAGTGCCTGAAGAGATTCTGACAGACCTCGGGACACAGTTCGTCTCTGACTGTATGAAGGAGGTCAACAGACTGCTGAGCATCCGGCATTTGACTACGACACCCTACCATCCGATGTGCAACGGGCTCGTCGAAAAGTTCAATGCTACGCTGAAGTCCACCCTGAAGAAACTGTGCAGCGAGCAGCCCAGACAATGGCATCGCTACATCAACGCCTTACTTTTCGCCTACAGAGAAGTACCGCAGGAGTCCACCGGCTTTTCTCCGTTCGAGCTGCTGTACGGAAGAACCATCAGAGGGCTGATGCACATCCTAAATGAACTATGGACGAAAGAAGTAGAGACCCCGGAGGTGAAGAACAGCTATCAGTACGTGTTTGAGCTACGGGAGAAGCTGGAGCAGACTCTCGAGATAGCCAGAGAAAACCTGAAGAAGTCCCAAGACTGTGGAAAGCATTACTACGATCGTAGGGCTGTGAACAGGAAGTTTAAACCTGGCAACAAAGTGCTGGTGCTGCTACCTACTGATCACAATAAGTTGCTGATGCAGTGGAAAGGCCCGTACGAAGTGGAGACCGTGGTGGGGATCAACGACTACAAGGTGAAGGTCGGCCAGCATTCCAAGATATACCACGCCAACCTCCTTAAGCTGTATGTGGAAAGGCCATCAGAGACTGTGCACGCAGCCACAGCAGCTGTGACCGACGACAGCTTTGACAGCGAAGAACTGTTGGAACTGGGAGACTTCCATAGCAAAGAAGGCATCGATGATGTTAAGCTAGGGCCAGGCTTGACGGAAGGTCAAAAGCTTGAGCTCAAGGACCTTATGGGCGAATTTCCCCATAGCTTCAGCGATGTCCCAGGCTCTACGACTTTGGTCGAACATGAAGTCCGCGCCCAGACCTGGAAGGAGCATCTGCAGACCTTGAGGGAGCTGTTCCACCTTCCCGCAGAAGCCAACCTGACCGTGAGACCCAGCGAATGCATTCTGGGAGCTGACAACGTCGACTGCGTCGGACATCCGACGGGAGAGGAAGACAACGGAGGACGCACTGATTCCAGGGAAGCCCACGTGATCATCGTCTTTGACCCTGGGCCAATGACAACCGCAACTGACGAGGGCGTCGATTCCTTGCGAACGAAAGAACATTGACAGTATCCAGAAAGACTTGCAGATGAGAAACTTTGACTCTGTGTGAATGAACTGTGAACATTGACATTATCCAGACAGATTTGAAGATGAAAACCATTGACTCTGTGTGAATGAACTGAGAACGTTGATAGTGTTCAGACAGGCTGAAATAAGTTTTAATTCTGAACTTTGTTTGTGCATTACGTTTCAACGTTGCTGTTGAGAGATAGTAAAGTTGTTGATAGAGAGTCGCTGTGAAAGTTGTTGAGTTGAGTTGAGAATTGTATGCAGTTGTTGGTGTGTGCTGAATAAAAGTGGAAAACTTCATACGTCGACTTTGTGACTTGTATGCTGTTTGGACGGGTTGCGTGGATAAACGAATCTGAGTTACACCTTATCAGGAATTCAGCATTGGGGCTGAAGCGGGTACTGATAAAGAAAAACACCATCATCGAATCGAGTGTAACATAAATGTATAAACTATATATATTCTAATTAATAATATTTAGGCCTATACTTTATAATATTCGAATCTTTAAATTTCCGGAGAAGGATGAGTAGGCTGAGCGAAAACTTTTTTTTTTCATAACTCGAGATCAGAGTTAAATTAATAGTTATTAATTGCTTACAGGATCCAGCGGATTGCAAAGAGCCGAATCAGGACCACAAAATCAAGACCACAACTTCGCTAGTAGCAGTAGCAGTAGTAGTAGTATATTTAGTCAAATCTTTAATTTATTTTGTTTTGTTTGTTTATTATTATTATTATTATTATTATTATTATTATTATTATTATTATTATTATTATTATTATTATTATTATTATTATTTGTTTGTTTGTTTGTTATTATTATTATTGTTATTATTATTATTATTATTATTATTATTATTATCATTATTATTATTATTATTATTATTCCTCTTAAAAAAAAAAATAGTTTGCTGCTGTGCGTGCTCAACAGTGTAAATATGGTCAGTGACGTTTTGTTTGCTTTTGCTGAAGTTGGGTGCAGCCCGAAATATTCAGATGGTGTTACTGGTTATTTTTTTCTTATCGATTTACCAAAGTTTTCAGATGATTTATGGAAATTTTCCGGCTGCCACGCAACATTTGTTTAATACGTATTTCTCATTAAAATACATATCATTGAAATACAAATAACAAATTTACTGTATCAGTTAAAAAGAACAATATTGCTATGATATAGTTAAATAAATAATTGCTTTTGGTGCTTGCAATAAAAATGTCACTGTTTTTTTAGACCATTATAAACTTGCTTTGCCTTGTTGTGCTGAAGGGACATCAACGTATCCATAGCGCTTAGGAATTTTGTCATGGTTTTATTGTTGATATAGATGTGAAATATCGTTGTATGTGTGCATTATGTGTCATGTATTATTTTTACTCTTTATTACTAATTGTGTCAGTATATTAATCATCATAAAATAATAATACTAACTGCTTCAAAATGCGAATCTCGACTTGACTTACAGCTTGAAGCTGTGCAGATCAAAACAGAATTAGATCTAGAAGCAACAGCGGCTATTTTTATGCACGGATGTTTCACCACAGGCTCTGAAGTCTTTTCTTTTGTTTTTGTAAACTCGTGGGCCTCCTAAATACGTACGTAGTATAGTATGTAATTGAGGCCTACAAAAGATGAGACTTCCCAGCCTGTGGTTTCACGTAGTCCTGCCAGCATTCGTTCGTAAAACATCGGATAGCTTCGCTCGACTCGGAGAGCTTCGTTCGACTTCGGTAATTGCCTTTTTCGGCGAATGACTGGAACTAGGTTGGAAAAAACAAGTTCGCGTCCGGGGACGTTAATCTACATGCCTGCCAACAGTCAGTAGATTAGAGTCCCCGACACAGAGCATATAGGGGATAAATGTTCCAACTTTTCTTATCCCTCCCGATATATAACCCGCACCTCTCCACTAGTCCAGTTGCGGTCTCTCCATACCGGTTGACGTGTTTCGCCTTATGTGCCATACTTTTTTTCTTCTTTTTAAACATTATGCCTTTTGCATCTTATCGGCCTTGTAATCTTTTTTTGTAAATTATTGACCTTTTCGGTCCTCGTTGCCATTTGGCCATCTTTTTTCATTCTCCTATGGTGGTGTCCCGTCGGGGCCCCCTTTTTAGCTTTACATATATTTTTCTTTTTCCTTTTGGTTGGTTTTGGTGGTCCTGAAGGATTTTATTTTTCACTGAATCTTATGACTTTTTAACTAGCTTTTATACTTAACTATCCCTCTCTGTTTTTGCGATAGCTTGGCAGACCTGGTCTGCCCTAAATATAAAGGTCAAATTTTTTCGTCAGTGTAGCTTGTACACTATCCCCCTTGCCCATAGTAGCATCCCAACGTCCGCCATTACTAGCAGACGACGGCGATGGTGGTAACCCGCTCGGTCGGCCTCGCCACTCGCCTCGCTGCCAACGTAACTCAAGCTGTCCGCTACGACCGCCAGGCTCTGCTGGACATCCGCACCCGTGTGGTGTACTCAGGCAAGTGCTCATTCACCCTTGACGGTGCTGCGCTGAAGGAGGAGCGACTACACAGGACATGCTGCGCTGCCAAGTGCGCCCTCGCTCGTAAGAGGGGGAAGAGGAGAGGGGTGAAACGCAGGGCCTGCAGACGTCTCTTCAACCCCCCATTACCCAGTATTCTACTTTCTAATGTGCAGTCGTTAGAAAAATAAGACAGGTGAACTTCATGCCCGTGTTAAGTACATACAGAGACAGTTGTGTTATGTGCCTAACTGAGTCATGGCTGGATACCGACACGCCTGACCAACTAGTCGACTTAGAGGGCTTCTCCCTCAACAGATCAGACCGTATCAGTGAATCAGGGAAAACACGAGACGGAGGGTCAAGTCAAGTCAAGTCAATGCATTCTTTATTTCTCAGAAAGAAAAATGTGGGTTGTCGCTTTGCAAGACAAGACAAGATTTTATAATGGCAATAAACACAGTGACAGAAATGGAATAGTAACATAACATTGAGGGGGGAAAAAAATCACACACACACACACCAACACACACACACGCACACACACACCCTCAATTATGTTATTACAGTATAATATTCAGCTCAAACAAACATACCAGGTACACAACATTTGTACCCTTGCGTGCATCTGCATGTAATCACACACACACACACACACATACACACACAATATTACATAGGTTACATTACAGGGGTGTGCATTTACATTAATGAACGGTAATGTACACAAGTGTGCGTGAAGAATGTGGAGTGCAATAGAGAGTATGAACTACTGCACATTCAGTGTAAACCTTTCTATCTCCTTAAGTAGATATCAAGTGTAACCATCATAGGAGTGTACACGCACCCAAAGGCGCACGCTAAGGCAGTAGAAAAAGACTTGCCGAGTTGGTGGGGCGAGTTCAGACAGACAAGACAGACACTGTCATCATAGTCTGTGGGGATTTCAACCATGTGAGGCTCAAAATCCCAAAACTCTACCAACAAGTGAATGTGCCCACTCGTACAGATAAAACTATTGACTTGTTGTACACAAACATCAAGGAAGCATACAGCTCCTACCAAAAGCCCCCAGTGGGGAAATCTGACCATAACTCTGTGCTGTTGTTGCCTAAATACAAACAAAAATTGAAGACGCAGCCAGTAGTTAAGAAGACAGTGAAGGTGTGGGACAGGGAGGGGATAGAGAAGCTACAGGGGTGTTTTGGCTGTACCGATTGGGGAGTGTTTCAGGATGACAACAGTGACACTATGACCGATGTGGTTAGCAGCTACATAGAGTTCTGTGAGGGGGTGTGTATTAGGGAGAATAATAATAACAATAATAATAATAATAACAAACAAACAAACAAATAATAATAATAATAATAATAATAATAATAATAATAATAATAATAATAATAATAATAATAATAATAATAATAATAAACAAACAAAACAAAATAAATTAAAGATTTGACTAAATATACTACTACTACTGCTACTGCTACTAGCGAAGTTGTGGTCTTGATTTTGTGGTCCTGATTCGGCTCTTTGCAATCCGCTGGATCCTGTAAGCAATGAATAACTATTAATTTAACTCTGATCTCGAGTTATGAAAAAAAAAAAGTTTTCGCTCAGCCTACTCGTCCTTCTCCGGAAATTTAAAGATTCGAATATTATAAAGTATAGGCCTAAATATTATTAATTAGAATATATATAGTTTATACATTTATGTTACACTCGATTCGATGATGGTGTTTTTCTTTATCAGTATCCGCTTCAGCCCCAATGCTGAATTCCTGATAAGGTGTAACTCAGATTCGTTTATCCACGCAACCCGTCCAAACAGCATACAAGTCACAAAGTCGACGTATGAAGTTTTCCACTTTTATTCAGCACACACCAACAACTGCATACAATTCTCAACTCAACTCAACAACTTTCACAGCGACTCTCTATCAACAACTTTACTATCTCTCAACAGCAACTCGGCACACGATTAAATAACCTCTCTCTTTTCTCGAACAATTTGGTACACTGCCACCAATCGAACTAAAGATCGTCATCACTGACTTACGTCATACCTATTTCCTCTACTTCCGGGAACATTCACGACCTTCGATATCCATCGGGAAATTTCTATCGACAGATCACGAAAATTCTTCAATAATATCGACCAACGAAAATTATCAACGTTATACAAAACCACTCCTAACAACAATGCAAAATCAAATCAAAGGTAAGTAAACTCCATTATTGAATATTTTGCAAAACGAAACGATTAGATCTATCGCGCGCGTTTCCGACATACTTTCGTTCGCGTTTCAACGTAACATAACCCCCCACTCAAGAAGAAATTTACATAATTTCTTTCAGCAACGTTGAAACGTAATGCACAAACAAAGTTCAGAATTAAAACTTATTTCAGCCTGTCTGAACACTATCAACGTTCTCAGTTCATTCACACAGAGTCAATGGTTTTCATCTTCAAATCTGTCTGGATAATGTCAATGTTCACAGTTCATTCACACAGAGTCAAAGTTTCTCATCTGCAAGTCTTTCTGGATACTGTCAATGTTCTTTCGTTCGCAAGGAATCGACGCAATCGTCAGTTGCGGTTGTCATTGGCCCAGGGTCAAAGACGATGATCACGTGGGCTTCCCTGGAATCAGTGCGTCCTCCGTTGTCTTCCTCTCCCGTCGGATGTCCGACGCAGTCGACGGGAGAGGAAGAGGGTTAGGGTTAGGGTTAGGGTTAGGGTTAGGGTTAGGGTTAGGGTTAGGGTCGATGTCATAGACCTCACGGACTGCAGTCGGTAAGACTATTTTGGTCAGTGAGGTAAGTGAGTGACGGCTTTCCAGGCTGTACCTCGGTGAACATCAAGACTTCAAAAATGTTACCTGGAGGACCAAAAATGTTACCCAGAGGACGTACTATATAAGTATTATATACATATGTATGTACATCAAGTATCACGAATGGGAGGGGGGGGGGTCCATTGGATACCACGAATCTAACCACTATCGGGATGCCACTGCAGGACGTCTCCAAAAAGTGGACCTTTAGAAATCCATGTATTTCAGATAGGATAGCTGCTTCCTAACTATTACTCACCCCCTCCCTCTCCCTCCCTCCCTCCCTCCCTCCCTCCCTCCCTCCCTCCCTCCCTCCCTCCCTCCCTCCCTCCCTCCCGTCAGTGTGTGTGTTCAAAGGTTACAGAACTCCCGATGTCCACAAACATCACCTTCCCTCAGTCCCTCCTCCGTATGTCGTGTGTGCAGTGCAGTGTATGGGTCCCAACCACAGTGGATAGTTACAGTTACAGTACATAGACGACCGTCTCCGGACAGACACACGTCCCACACACAGTACTGCGTATAGGAGGGGGACTAACTTCACAGTTGACAACTGTAGACAACAAACAGTGGCTGGCACAGCGAATGCATCTATAGGCTGTCCAGCTGCACCCCTGTGTTGCGAAGCCACGCACCAATCAGGTGGCGTCTTGAAGGCAAAATTCAGCCGCACAGCATATACTATATAGCGGCAATCCTCAACAATCATGACCAACCTACTTTTTGTTTTGGGCCAAAGTGCCAACAGGGTGATGATCAGGGAGATGAGAAACCAATGATAGATGCAGGAAAGTGCTCAGTTGACCGAAAGAGGATGACCTTGGCCGAGTAAAGAATACGCCTAACTCTCTCTCTCTCTCTCTCTCTCTCTCTCTCTCTCTCTCTCCTTCCCTTCCTCCCGTCTGTGTGTGTGTGTGTGTGTTCAAAAGTTAGCACTCCTCCCAAAAACAAAAAAAACAGCGTTTTGGGTGGGAACATGTGGTGGTAGTAGTCGTAGTCGTAGTCGTCGTAGTCCTAGTCGTCGTAGTCGTCGTAGTCGTAGTAGTAGTAGTAGTAGTAGTAGTAGTAGTAGTAGTAGTAGTAGTAGTAGTAGTACCACGCCAAACCATCCACAACGATCTCCAGAGTCATGGGATTGGTGATAGATAGGATGGCGTTAGGGTGTGGGTGTCTGTCTGTCTGTGCGTGTCATTGCCCCACCAAGAAGTAGTCTGCAATGCGTATCTTCAAACTCCACAGTCATGTAAAGTCGCCGCAGACAGCAAGCAGTGCTGCGCCAATTCGTGTAGTGTAGTCAGGCCAAGGTTGAAAAAGCAAGTCTCTCCTTCCTCCTTCACAGATTCCAATGGACAGAACAGTACAATTCCAATCCCACTTGTTTTAGAGAACTCCTCATTTTGTACCCACAAAACATCACCTTCCCTCCGTCTGTCGTGTGTGATGTGTGCACCACAAAGTGCAGTGTAGATCTCTCCAATCACAGTGGAGAGTTGGCCTAGGTGGAAGGAGCGGGCCTTAGCGAAAACGACCAAGATGGCCGGCCACCGTCTTTCGCCGTGTCGTTTGTGTTTGAGCGAGGGCGATTGGCCTCGTCTAAATTCAACCACTCGAGAACCACTGCAAGGTAATGATATCAGCTCGATAATACTGCACTGTCATGGGTAAACCTTGTTTCTTGGTGTGCAATGCGTATCTTGAAACTACTCCTCCACCGTCCTGTCGAGCAGCCGAGAGCAAAGCCACCACCATCGCCAAGTCGTGTGTAGTCAGGCCACTGTGGAAAAAGCAAGTCTCTTCCTTCACCTCTAGTGGATACAACACTAGAAAATTCCCACCCCACTTGCTTTAGACAAATCATGATGTCCACAAACATCACCTTTCCCTCTCTCCCTCCCTCCCTCCCTCCCTCCCCCTGTCTGCCGTGTGTGCAGTGCAGTGGAATCCAAAAGTGTATTTGGTCATATTATAGAGGGACTGTTATGATGGTCACCTCCATCAAACAGTCCACTCTCCCCAACGTGTCCATCGATGGATTCCATGGTCGGAAGACAACGTGCACCGGTGGTGCGTGATTAAAACTGGCTAACTAGGAACATCATCGGTCCAGTGGTTCTCGAGTTCTGGAATTTATACCATGCCGATCGCGCCACTGCTGTCAACTTTGAGCCCTCGGTCAATGGGGAGGAACTGCTGCTGTCTTTTTTCTTCTTAATCAGGTTTCCTCTATATAGTGTGCGCGATGTGCTCCCCTTATAATAACGCTGGCTTTTAGGACCAATCACAGGGCCTGCATTTCCTTGTTATTGCTTTGGCTTCGCAGGCGGTGACTTTGGTTGATATAACCACACAAAACGCAACTTCAAAACTTCATTTCTCACCGCTGAGAGCTGGGTGCCGGATGCATCTCTGCTGCGAAAGGCGCGCCTCGCCGTTTTGCGCTACCGTCGCGCACTCTCCTCCTCCCAAGGCTGTCTTATACTCTTGTCACTACGGCTGGGCCACAACAAACTGTGGGGAGGGTGGCCTGCAACGCCAGTATTTCCCGCTGCCTGCCTTCACGCCGTGACTTCGGTAGACATGGTGGCATCCACTTCTACTTTGGCAACGAATGACTTTCCACTGCAGCGTCCTAGGACTTTTGACATCATCATTATGACTTCAACCATCACGTCTCCTGTATGCTTTCAACAACAACAACAACAGCAGAACGCCCGAAGTCTCTTCCTATATGCTACGGCGACTTCCATACAGAACTTGTGCACTGAACAGCGGGAATGGGGTGGCAGTGCCTAATCCATGTAACACAGAACAAACTACCCCTCCTTCTTGACACATGATGATAAACCTTTACATTGTGGGCTACATGTCATGGGTTGTTATCATAACCTTTACATTCTGGAAAGCAAACAACTATACATGACCTTCACATTACCGGAAGCTTGCCAAAATTGTCCAAAGTGGACGTCAGTGTGCTTGGAACTGTAAAATGCCATGCATTGTACAACCCAAATAGGCTTACCATCCCCGTAGTTGAAGCAGAAAGCCAGATGTTTCAACACACTATTGAAAATCAATACTTTTTAACTACTACTCAACTCTCTCTCTCTCTCTCTCTCTCTCTCTCTCTCTCTCTCTCTCTCTCTCTCTCTCTCTCTCCCCCTCCCGTCACCGTGTTCTAAAAAAGATAGGACTGAACGGCATCAGGCTTTGAGTCTAGTTTGCAGATAGGGTTAGGGTTAGGGTTAGGGTTAGGGGTTAGGGTTAGGGTTAGGGTTAGGGTTAGGGTTAGGGTTAGGGTTAGGGTTAGGGTTAGGGTTAGGGTTAGGGTTAGGGTTAGGGTTAGGGGTTAGGGTTAGGGTTAGGGTTAGGGTTAGGGTTAGGGTTAGGGTTAGGGGCGACGTTGTTTACCTCACAGCCCTGAAAAAGGGTTTTGAGGTAAGGTTTTTTGGTAGTCGAGGTAACATATTCCAGGAATTTTGTTACCTCGGGGCCAAACATGACTATTAAAATGTTACCTCAACTACCAAAAATGTTACTTCACAGCCTTACTATATGGCGGCCGAGCAGGAATCCTGACAACTGCTACCTCATGGCCCTCCATTGAGAATCTGGGTTTTTTGGGATGGTTTTCAACATTTTTGTTATCCAGAGCTGTCCTTCACCATGGCTGTTTTCTCTTGTAAAACTTACCTCAGTTAGCATTTACTAGTACAAGGATGACAACTCTTCCTCAGACTTTTCCTTCAACCCTGCCTATGATTCTCTATGTAAATCTTACCTCAATTACCATTTATGTACATATCCATATTCTATCCTATTCTATCCTATCCTATCCTATCCCCTAATTCTTGACCGATTTGGATGGGGATGGTGTCAAAATGTTTGTATTGATAGCGCGCTCATTTGTCAGTTTAATTTGTTTTGGGATAATAAGATACAACGGAGATATAGGATAACAAAGGAGTCAAGTACCCCTAATTATTGACCGATTTTAATGCAGTTTTTTGCAAAATGATCAGCTTGATGAGTGCATCTTATGTACCAAATACCATCCCCATAGGTGAAGCCATCTAATTATGATTTCAAAATAATAAAGCAGGGTTGGAATGTACTAATAAATTTTACCTCAAAGTCAGTTTAAAAATCATAAGTTTGCAACTTGTCAGGGCTGCTTACGTCATTTTCTCTTCATATCTCAAGGTCAGCTTACGTCATTTTCTCTTTCTAACATGCATAGTAACAGCTCAAAACTTTGAATTGAAGAGCCAGCGGTTTAGTGTTGGGTAGGCACACTGAACACATTGAACTCAATCACACTCATTCACACTATAACTGTTGACCAAATGATGTACATATCCATATTCTATCCTATTCTATCCTATCCTATCCTATCCCCTAAATCTTGACCGATTTGGATGGGGATGGTGTCAAAATGTTCGTATTGACAGCGCGCTCATTTGTCAGTTTAATTTGTTTTGGGATAATAAGATACAACGGAGATATAGGATAACAAAGGAGTCAAGTACCCCTAATTATTGACCGATTTTAATGCAGTTTTTTGCAAAATGATCAGCTTGATGAGTGCATCTTATGTACCAAATCCCAGCCCCGGATAACAAGATACAACGGAGATATAGAGATGACCACCATAAAATCCTATATAACATGACCAAATATTTGGATGCCACTGGACTCTACATGGGTATGAATTTGGCTGCTTTTCCGACAGGGTTCGGTTGAATGGGGTGTGCTGCACCCACTGCGTGCATTGGAACTGTGCATTTCGCAGTATTTTGGGCGCCACAGGGTTCGCGTCCGTTTGGGTCCTTCTTATTTTACCTCCCAGTGACGGAAAGACTAAAATCTATATACGTCAGGTTTGCGCGATTTGCGTCATATACATTCAAAAACTCGAGAACCTCTGCACCCAGTCTCTTGATATTTACCAATTATCTTCATGCCCCATCCCTGCTCTTTGTCCCCGAAAACGGAAGGAATCGACTCAGGCGTTGGGGAGAGTTGACTGTTTGATTGAGGTGACCATCATAGCAATCCCTATATAATATGACCAAATACTTTGGATCCCAGTGGACTCTTCATGAGGATGAATTTGGCTGCTTTTCCGACAGGGTTCGGTTGAGGGGGGTGTTCTGTACCCACTTCATGCATTGGAACTGTGCATTTTGCATTATTTTGGGCGCCAGAGGGTTCGCATCCATTTGGCTGCAAAAATTTCTAAGTTCCCATGTCCAGCTCACCAGAGCCCAGCCCGTTCTACTGAACCGATTTGAATGGAATAAAGTGTATTATGATGAAGATGATGAGTTGATTGCATATCCCAAATACCATCCCCATAGGTGAAGCCATCTAATTATGATTTCAAAATAATAAAGCAGGGTTGGAATGTACTAATAAATTTTACCTCACAGTCAGTTTAAAAATCATAAGTTTGCAACTTGTCAGGGCTGCTTACGTCATTTTCTCTTCATATCTCAAGGTCAGCTTACGTCATTTTCTCTTTCATACATGCATAGAAACAACTCAAAACTTTAAATTGAAGGGCTGCAGCCAGCGGTTTAGTGTTGGGTAGGCACACTGAACACAGTGAACTCAGTCACACTCATTGACACTAAAACTGTTGACCAAATGATGTACATATCCATATTCTATCCTATTCTATCCTATCCTATCCTATCCCCTAATTCTTGACCGATTTGGATGGGGATGGTGTCAACATGTTTGTATTGATAGTGCGCTCATTTGTCAGTTTAATTTGTTTTGGGATAATAAGATACAACAGAGATATAGGATAACAAAGGAGTCAAGTACCCCTAATTATTGACTGATTTTAATGCGTTTTTTTGCAAAATGATCAGCTTGATGAGTGCATCTTATGTACCAAATCCCAGCCCGGATAACAAGATACAACGGAGATATAGAGATGACCACCATAAAATCCTATATAACATGACCAAATACTTTGGATGCCACTGGACTCTACATGGGTATGAATTTGGCTGCTTTTCCGACAGGGTTCGGTTGAAGGGGGTGTGCTGCACCCACTGCATGCATTGGAACTGTGCATTTCGCAGTATTTTGGGCGCCACAGGGTTCGCATCCGTTTGGGTCCTTCTTATTTTACCTCCCAGTGACGGAAAGACTAAAATAGATAGATGTCAGGTTTGCGCTAGGTCCAATTTATGACTGTAGAGCAAGTTCTACTGAAGTGATTTTTATGGAATAAAGTGCATTAGAATCAGTGTAAGGAGCTCATTCTATATACCAAATGTGATCCCCAACCCTTCAGCAGAGAGGGAGATACAAGATATATTATGTGTCCTGGTGATCCTGGACAAATTGTACCTCGAGGACATATTACCAATCCCATGACTCGGAGATCGTTGGGGCTAGTTATCGTTTTTTCGGGGGAAGTACCCCTAATTCTTATCCGATTTCAATGGGGTTTTTTACATCATGATCAGCAGCATTAGGAGAAGCTATCCCATAAGTCGTAGGTCGTTGGGGCCCCACCCCCACCACTACTGCTTTTCCGAGTTTTGCATGTTTGTCAGCTTGATGAGCTTATCTTATGTCCCAAATGGCATCCCCAGATGTAAAGATACAACCGAGATATAGGATAAAATAGGTCAGGTTTGCGCGATTTGCGTCATATAAATTCAAAATCTCGAGAACCTCTGCACCCAGTCTCTTGATATTTACCAATTATTTTCATGCCCCATCCCTGCCTTTTGCCCCGAAAACGAAAGAAATCGACTCAGGCGTTGGGGAGAGTTGACTGTTTGATTGAGGTGACCATCATAACAATCCCTATATAATATGACCAAATACTTGGATCCCAGTGGACTCTTCATGGGGATGAATTTGGCTGCTTTTGCGACAGGGTTCGGTTGAGGGGGGGTGTTCTGTACCCACTTCATGCATTGGAACTGTGCATTTTGCATTATTTTGGGCGCCAGAGGGTTCGCATCCATTTGGCTGCAAAAATTTCTAAGTTCCCATGTCCAGCTCACCAGAGCCCAGCCCGTTCTACTGAACCGATTTGAATGGAATAAAGTGTATTATGAGGAAGATGATGAGTTGATTGCATATCCCAAATACCATCCCCATAGGTGAAGCCATCTAATTATGATTTCAAAATAATAAAGCAGGGTTGGAATGTACTAATAAATTTTACCTCACAGTCAGTTTAAAAATCATAAGTTTGCAACTTGTCAGGGCTGCTTACGTCATTTTCTCTTCATATCTCAAGGCCAGCTTACGTCATTTTCTCTTTAGTAAATGCATGGAAACAAATAAAATTTTTGAAGTCAAGGCCAGCGGTTTAGTGTTGGGTAGGCACACTGAACACATTGAACTCAGTCACACTCATTGACACTATAACTGTTGACCAAATGATGTACATATCCATATTCTATCCTATTCTATCCTATCCTATCCTATCCCCTAATTCTTGACCGATTTGGATGGGGATGGTGTCAAAATGTTCGTATTGATAGCGCGCTCATTTGTCAGTAAAATTTGTTTTGGGATAATAAGATACAACGGAGATATAGGATAACAAAGGGGTCAAATACACCTAATTATTGACTGATTTTAATGCGGTTTTTTGCAAAATGATCAGCTTGATGAGTGCATCTTATGTACCAAATCCCAGCCCCGGATAACAAGATACAACGGAGATATAGAGATGACAAGCATAAAATCCTATATAACATGACCAAATACTTTGGATGCCACTGGACTCTACATGGTTATGAATTTGGCTGCTTTTCCGACAGGGTTCGGTTGAAGGGGGTGTGCTGCACCCACTGCGTGCATTGGAACTGTGCATTTCGCAGTATTTTGGGCGCCACAGGGTTCGCGTCCGTTTGGGTCCTTCTTATTTTACCTCCCAGTGACGGAAAGACTAAAATAGATAGATGTCAGGTTTTCGTGATTTGCGTCATATAAATTCAAAAACTCAAGAAGCACTGCACCCAGTCTCTTGATATTTACCAATTATCTTCATGCCCCATCCCTGCCCTTTGTCCCCGAAAACGAAAGAAATCGACTCAGACGTTGGGGAGATGTGACTGTTTGATTGAGTTGACCATCATAAAATCCTATATAACATGACCAAAGTTTGATTCCCAGTGGCCTCTTAATGGTGAATGAAGCTGGCTGCTTTTTCACTAGGGTTGGTTTGGGATGTGTGTGCTGTACCCAATGCATGCACCGGAATGGTGCATTTTGAAGTATTTTGGGCGTCAGATGGGTTGGTACCCATTTTGCCAGCGAATGTTACCTCGATGAGCAGCAAGACTAAAAGACATCACCCCCCTTATCTCCCCTCCCCCTAAAGTCAGCTGGTCCATATTAGACTTACCACAAAGAGGACATGGAGGGTGTGTTATGTGTATGAATAAGATGTTATAGATCGCCATAGTTGGATAGCCCACCCTCTCTTTGCATTGACAATAATATGTTTGTGTCTCTACCCACTATGCTATTGCTTACTTTTGCTTGGTTTTCAGCATTTGGGCATTATCTGGCATGGCCAACAAGCCTATAGCATCAAAATTGCGTTACTGGTATTGGGAAGGACTCAACCCTGACATATGGTGATGGCAAATTACCTCACAGACGTGGGTTTTTCCAATCTGGTGGCTCATGGGTAGATTGGAATGGGAAAACCTTTTAGGATAATGTTGAGTATGTGGCTGTCTGTGTTCTGTCAAATTTCTAAGTCATGGGTCACCATAGTTGGGTAGCTATTGTCCGGTTTGTGTTTTACTTGAATTTTACGTGAAAGTTTGTTCCCCCCCCCACCACTATCATATTGCTTACTTTTGCTTGTTTTTTAGCATTTGGGCATTACTTTTGCATGGCCAACAACCCTGTAGCATCAAAATTGCGTTATTGTATTGGGAAGTGAATAACCCTGCACTGGTGAAGGACCCTTACCTCGCGGCCATTGGTTTTTCCACTCTGGTGGCTCATGGGTGAATTGGAATGGGACAACCTTTTAGGATAATGTGAAGTATGTATCTGTCTGTGTTGTGTCAAATTTTTAAGTCATGGATCGCCATAGTTTGGTAGCAAACCTCATCTTTGCGTATTTTTGTTATCAAATTTGTTTTGCGTACTGTAGGAATTGAGCGAGAGATAGATCATAGGGTTGAAATTACTTTCTCCTCATTTTCCATGACCTTTCTAATGGTGTCATTTGCATTGCAATATTCCCAACCGTTATATGCTCTGCATTTTTACATGCAGCAGTTCTCCTTTAAACAGAAATGCGGCAATTGTCCTTTAAACAGCATAAGCAGCATCGCAGCCACTGTTTATGTACCAAAAATCATTAGCCTAGCACTTTTAGTTTGGAAACTACAGCGATTTGAAAATTGGTAATACAGAGACTTTCAGTACATGTTGCGCGACTTGCGTCGT
Source organism: Oncomelania hupensis (assembly GCA_036898135.1). Classification (NCBI taxonomy): domain Eukaryota; kingdom Metazoa; phylum Mollusca; class Gastropoda; order Littorinimorpha; family Pomatiopsidae; genus Oncomelania; species Oncomelania hupensis. The sequence goes on along the minus strand of CM072525.1, from coordinate 3,551 downwards.
ATAAATTCAATAACTCGAGAACCACTACACCGATTACCTTTGTTTTTACCAATGTTGTTCACGAGCCATCGGTGGACTATGTCACCAAAAACGGAAAGAATCGAATTACAGGTTGGGGAGATGTGACTGTTTGATTGAGGTGACCCCTCAAAAAATCGCTATATAATATGCCAAAATTTTGGGAGCCCAGTGGCATGTTAATGGGGTAAGAGAGGGCTGTTTTTGCACCAGAGTTACCTTGAAAGTTGGGAGATGTACCCACCTCTTTAGGGGAACAGTTAGATTCGCGACATGTCGCCGCGTGTGACGGTTCGATACCCATTTTCCTTTTTTATCGACCTCAAGTATCAAAGATTACCGGAATCGACGAAAACTAATTATCTCCCGAACCAATCAAGCTACGCGGTCCATCTTGGGCTCATTGGAAAGAGCACATCCTGAACGCTTCACTCCTACCAAAATCAGCTCAAAATTCCCCATAGGAGCGAAACCCTGCGTTTTGAGTCCATCACCATATTACCTCGCAGGAGATCAAGACTAAACAAAAAAAACCCAAAATGTTTCGGCTCCTCCCCACTAAACTATTGCATCCTTTTGCTTGGTTTTCAGCATGTGATCATTAATTGGCATGGTTCACAACCTCATAGCATAAAAATTACAATACTGTATATGTAAGTGCGTAAACCTGAGCATGATGAAGGACATTTACCTCACGGTCTTTTTGTTTTTCGCTCCGGTGGCTCATGGGTTTATTGGAATGGGAAAACCTTTTAATATAATGTGAAGTATGTAGCTGTCTATGTTGTGTCAAAAATTTTGACTCTGTAGGTGCAAAATTGCGGACTGGAGGTTGAAAATCATGTTTTGTCCCAAAAGGGAAAATTTAAAATCCATGCCGCGAACGAACCGTTAATGATAGGCAAACCATTCTTGCAGTGTTAGATTCAGGAAACAATAGTGCATCTTTGAGCCCAATATCAAAAAGATACAACAAGCGGTTCAAATTGAGGGGGGGTGAGTCAAAATCCGAGTCCTTCACTTCTTACTTGAAGCCCCTAAGTGAAATCAGGGTTATGTGTAAGGAGAAAAGTAAAAAAATATTCCGGTATATGGGCACAATGCCTAGGTCAGTAGACCTCTAAACCTGCAAGGACCAGCTCCATTGGTGTGAAAATGAGGCTGTACCAAGTAACCAAAATTTTGACTTTTTCAAGGTCATTACAGAAAAACTGTTGAAACTGTTTTAATGGAAATCGGTATGCATTTGAGACTAATAGCTGGCTACAACATATGAATTAAACAAAGAAATCTATCAAGCCGTTTTTGAAAAAATCTCAAAATTGTGTTTGCGGAAACGCGTTTTGGGGGTGGGGTCACTAAAAAATTCGCAATAAACTCAGTAATTGAGCTATGGAAATGATTCTCATATCTTAAGGTAGGATATTGAATGGGCTTATTTTTACATACAATTGGTTTTTTTTCATAAACAGTTATGACGTCACCAAAGGGCGTGCCCTCTTTTTTAACGTGTTTTTTGGCATTTATTTTGAAATCACTGTAGTTTGCAAACGGAAAGAGATAGGATTATGATGTTTGGTATGTAAAGAGTGCCTGTGATATTCTTTAGGCTGTTTAAAGGGAAATTGCCGCATTTAAAAATTCAGATCACCAAAACTGAAAAATTAACGCTTGAAAATATTGCAAAACGGAGGACACCATTAGAAAGGTCATGGAAAAGTAGAAGTTAGTTGTTGTTGGGTGTTAGAGCTATCTCTCCTGGTTCGGGTACAGTAAGGAAAAAACCTTTTCAGGACCTTACCTCAAAGCCAATTTTGGACTCGAACTCGGGCCTATAGCGGGCGAACCGGTCAAGATCCAAGTGGGAACCTCAGTGTCCTTTCATAACTTTTCATGCTCTTTACATCCCTGTCAAAAAATAATAAAATTTCAAAAACTCATTTTTTTGCCTTTCTAATGCGAGAAATAACTAGTGATACAGTGTCGTAAAACTGGGTGCATACCCCATTCGGAGGGCCAGGGTTGGACAAAAACAACAATTTGTGAGCAAACACCTAGGGTCATGTGGATATTAAAACCATGTTTACCAGGTGGCATAACCCTCTAGGAAGCCGGGTACTAACCCTAACCCATTTCATAAACCTGTCAAAATACTCGAGGTAAGATACCTGGCGACCCTAAAACCGGGTTATTTCCCAAACGGAACAGGGTTGTCTATGGTCCTTATATGGTTGTAAACATAATTAAAAAGTGGATATATGCATGTAATGGATGAGGTATATCCCTCTGTAAAGTTTTGAGATAAAAAAAAGTAAAAAAAAAAAAAAAGGGCTTTGAGGTAGCGAAGAAGAGGGTTAGGGTTAGGGGTTAGGGTTAGGGTTAGGGTTAGGGTTAGGGGTTAGGGTTAGGGTTAGGGTTAGGGTTAGGGTTAGGGTTAGGGTTAGGGTTAGGGTTAGGGTTAGGGTTTAGGTTAGGGTTAGGGTTAGTGTTAGGGTTAGGGTTAGGGTTAGGGTTAGGGTTAGGGTAGGGTTAGGGTTAGGGTTAGGGTTAGGGTTAGAGGTTAGGGTTAGGGTTAGGGTTAGGGTTAGGGTTAGGGTTAGGGTTAGGGTTAGGGTTAGGGTTAGGGTTAGGGTTAGGGTTAGGGTTAGGGTTAGGGTTAGGGTTAGGGTTAGGGTTAGGGTTAGGGTTAGGGTTAGGGTTAGGGTTAGGGTTAGGGTTAGGGTTAGGGTTAGGGTTAGGGTTAGGGTTAGGGTTAGGGTTAGGGTTAGGGTTAGGGTTAGGGTTAGGGTTAGGGTTAGGGTTAGGGTTAGGGTTAGGTTAGGGTTAGGGTTAGGGTTAGGGTTAGGGTTAGGGTTAGGGTTAGGGTTAGGGTTAGGGTTAGGGTTATGGTTAGGGTTAGGGTTAGGGTTAGGGTTAGGGTTAGGGTTAGGGTTAGGGTTAGGGTTAGGGTTAGGGTTAGGGTTAGGGTTCGGGTTAGGGTTTAGGGTTAGGGTTAGGGTTAGGTTAGGGTTAGGTTAGGGTTAGGGTTAGGGTTAGGGTTAGGGTTAGGGTTAGGGTTAGGGTTAGGGGTTAGGGTTAGGGTTAGGGTTAGGGTTAGGGTTAGGGTTAGGGTTAGGGTTAAGGGTTAGGGTTAGGGTTAGGGTTAGGGTTAGGGTTAGGGTTAGGGTTAGGGTTAGGGTTAGGGTTAGGGTTAGGGTTAGGGTTAGGGTTAGGGTTAGGGTTAGGGTTAGGGGTTAGGGTTAGGGTTAGGGTTAGGGTTAGGGTTAGGGTTAGGGTTAGGGTTAGGGTTAGGGTTAGGGTTAGGGTTAGGGTTAGGGTTAGGGTTAGGGTTAGGGTTAGGGTTAGGGTTAGGGTTAGGGTTAGGGTTAGGGTTAGGGTTAGGGTTAGGTTAGGGTTAGGGTTAGGGTTAGGGTTAGGGTTAGGGTTAGGTTAGGGTTAGGGTTTGTTAGGGTTAGGGTTAGGGTTAGGGTTAGGGTTAGGGGTTAGGGTTAGGGTTAGGGTTAGGGTTAGGGTTAGGGTTAGGGTTAGGGTTA
>CM072524.1:60310578-60368177 GCA_036898135.1 Oncomelania hupensis | reverse complement strand
AGTGCTTCTAAACGATTTTTAAAAATTTCTTTTGTCCCTTCCCTTCAGTTTTTCCAATTTTTGAGGACACGTGCGCGACTTTTTTATTTCTTCTCTATGTCCGGAAGTAAGCGTCCCTTGAAAAGATGTCCAACAGGCCTGTTGCCACCACGTGACGCACGAAGTCTATTGTCTTTCGTTGCAGTCATTCGCCGAAAAAGGCAATCACCGAGGTCGAACGAAGCTCTCCGATGTGTTACAAAAATGATGCTTGCATGACTACAACTAGTTACACATTAAAACTGAGCGCTGTCGCTTCTAATTCTGTTAGATTTACACAGATTAGCATTTCGCAACAGTATCTACTTAGTTCAGATGAGAATAATTATTATCGACCATATTTAATAGCTGCGTCCCTTGATTTGCATTTTGTTATTTCTCATCAGTACGCTAAAATTAGCATTCTCCATTTCCTCCCTAGAACCAAAGACTCTTTGCTAGAACCAAGTAGACGCTGTTGTATACATTTTTTTACCTTTTTTTTTTTGGAATAAAATTTACGTCCCCTGACACATTAAGCGTATAGGGGACGACTGATTATATACATCGGCCTAATCTACATTATAGTGTATGTAAGTCAGTCTCCGCGCATGCACGAAAAGAAGCGTCACTAGCCGAATATAATTATTAGGCCTGTATTGGTTTGTTTGTTTTTTTATTTATACGTAAATAAATGTTTAAACTATTTCTATTCTAATTAATAATAATTAGGCATATGCTTTATGATATTTGAATTTTTACATTTCCGGTGAAGGACGAGTAGGCTAAGCGAAACCTTTTTTTCTTTCACAACTCGAGATCAGGGTTAAATTAATAGTTTGTTATTGGAACATTGCTTACATGGTCCAGCGGACTGCAAAGAGCCGAATCAGGACCACAAAATCAAGACAACTGAAGATCAATTAAATTAATAGTTAGTTATTCATTGCTTAAGGGTCCAGCGGACTGCAAAGAGCCGAATCAGGAAATTCGCGAAAATGCTCCTTCTCAAACCTGGAGCCAAACCGACCATCAAACCGGCATGAGTAGTCATACACCAGCAGTCGACCCTTAACCCTAGCAGTGGTGCCACACCAAGAAGAAAGAGAAAGAGAAGTTCCATTCTTATGACGCTAAACCTTGCGAGAGAGCTTATTTATTTATTTATTTATTTATTTATTTATTTTATTTAATCGTTCTTATGTAGCGCTTTTCCACCTCAAGAGCTGCCCAAGGCGCTGGTCGATACAGGATCTAACTCAACCCGCCCGAGACGCCCACCCGCAGCCTTTGGGCGCATGGTCTGACGCCCGGACAACTGAGCACAATCCTGGGCAGCCATGGATTGGGGAGAAGGACCTAGGTGCATGCTGGGTGTGTTCTTGTCACCGGCACTCACCCGTCTAGGGATAGCATCACACTCTACATAGTTTAGATACACAACAGTGAAAATTGTGTGCGGGAGGTTTGGGGTGCTGGAGATAGGGTAAATCAGAGATCACTGATCAGATAGCATTAGCAGTGCCAGCAGTTTCAACCACAATTACTTCAATCAGGCCTACGGCAGTACTAAGCTTACTAATAGTAGCACTATTAAGTACATTATTGTAACTTTAAAAAAATACTTTTTACGTAGGACTGTATTGTAGACCTAAACCATATTTCAGGTGCAGAGAATTGGTATTCATAATTCAGTCACTCTTAGTTTTCCGTTTGTAATGTACGAGTGCATCATAATAATATCGAAACATTATTCTGCATTTACTGGAAATACAGTTTTTCCTCTGCTTATCTTTGTTAATTCCATTAGGCATATCGTGTCCTATTGTAATGCCCATTTTCAATTTAACAGATCAATCGAAAAATATGAAACTTGAAATGTACATCACCAAAACAATAAAATTATTATTATTATTATTATCATCATTACCAAGGAGGTAGAAGAAGAGGGAGAACGAAAAAACAGGTGGTAGGACAACATTCGAGAATAGACTGTTTTGACACTGAGCGAAACTATCAGGGTTGCCGAGGAAAGGGGAAGATGGAGTATGCTGGTTAAACGATCATCTGTGGTGCCCCTACGACCTCCGAGTTACGGGATAGGATAGGATAGGATAGGATAGGATAGGATATGTTTTCTAACTTTGGCATATTTTGGGGGGGATTTTCTTCAAATTTTTTCCAACACAATCCCAAAATAGGTTTAGGGTAGGGCCACAAACCTAGTGTCGGTCGGGATACATTATAACAAACCATTTTTTCTGCATAATAATTCTAATAATAATAATAATAATAATAATAATAATAATAATAATAATAATGCAGTATGCTATATACGCGTTTTTACCCTAAATCACCTATCACGATCCAAACATACACGCTCACTTGCTACACACTCTCATGTACATAGCAAGAACACATTTATCACTGCAACATCAGGTGTAAAGGCAGGGAAATCACTATTAGAAGACGAGTTGGGAAGAAGAAACCTCAAATGACCAAACATAACAGAAATAGGTTTGCAGAAAGCATACTGTACCTTCATTGTCACTCCAGCCTTTGAATTTATCCATGATTAGATGCCTCCACTGTGTCAAGAAACTGAAAGTAAAAGGAACAACTATAATAATACTAATAATGATGATATTAACAGTAACGTTATCTACATCAGCATTTCAACGTGTTTAATAACTAGTTCTGAGGAAATGGTCGCCAAAGTTTGAACACCATGAAGCCACATTTTACTTTGTTGCCCTCCATTGTTCATTCACCAGAATTAACACAAACACTTCATATTCATTAACACAAAGCTAAAGGTTTTGAAAAGATTAATGATCATATTTTTTTTTTATTGGATAAGCAAGCAGGTCAGCTACTGCTGCTATTTGAAATTATCTTTCTACGTTTAAAAATATAGTTTGATAAGTTGTAGAGGGTTGTGTTCTTCACTCAAGAGGAAGTTCAATGTTTTTTCTTCAGAAAAAATGAGACACTATGCCTGGATCCAACTACTGACCCTCATTTAGCTGGCTTAAGCCTAGGTCTAATGACGAACGTTTTAACGGCAATCATAAATTAATGACAGTAGGCCTACATGTTTGCGAGTCAGAATTTGAATGGGAGGATTGACGCTGCGAGTCGCCAGTACTCGCGTTTGATTTTGGTAAACATGCGCACAGTCACTGTGCATAAACAAAAGCACAAAAGTTATTATCCTTGCTGCGCTTAAAGTCAAAATGTGTGAAAAGCAGCGACGAAGATTTTTTTACATTAGGCCTAACGTTAGCAATTCATTTGCCAAGTTCAGCAAAAAAGACAACATCCCGTAAACATTAAACTGACTAGGCTTTTAACAAAGACGAAAGAAGAGACTTCAGAGCCTGTGCCTGAATGCCGAATTAAAACACTTTGACTGGTTTGAAAATGTGTAGTGCGAAGTTGCGTTTTGCGGGAATTATAAACTGCGTAGGATTTGAGCCGTTTGAATTCATGGCGATAAACGCAATCATCTGAATCCATGCTTCCACAATATGTTTTTGAATACTAATTAGCCAGGTTTAAAAACTAATGGTCAATGCATATCTGTGCAAAAAAACTAAACAGTACATACATTTTCAACACCAAAATAGCCACAACTTACCTGAAGATTGTTGCCTCGTTCAAACCTCGCCCTGCACTGCACACTTGTGAAAATTGCGCGGCAACCGAAGACCTATGACGCTACATGATTGGCTGTTCAAATCATGTGACTTTGCAAGCGCGTTCAAAAAAAAAAATCAACGCGGCCCCCCTCTCTCCCTCTCTCTCATTCTTCCTCTCTCCTTCGTTTAACAGAATATTCCGTCTTTCTCTGTCCTCAGCAGCCCTCGTTGCTTCGCACAGTGTCAAACCAGTCCATTCTCGAATGTTCTCCTCCCATATGCTATCACCCATCACATAGCTCGGGGGTCGTTGGGGCTCGTTTAGTTTCTTGCCGTACTATAGGGTGTGCCGCGGAATCAGCATTACGGGATACCAGATACAAGATACAACATACCTATCCTATCCTATCCTGTCCCATAACCCGAAGGTCGTAGGGGCACCACAGATGATCGCTTAACCAGCATACTCCATCTTTCTCTGTCCTCAGCAGCCCTCATGGCTTCGCTCAGTGTCAAACCAGTCCATTCTCGAATGTTGTCCTCCCACCTCTTTTTCGGTCTCCCCCTTCTTCTACCTCCTTGCACTGTGCCTTGCAGAATGGTCTTTGCAAGGCCTGATGATCTGGTGACGTGGCCATACCATCGGAGTTTCCGTTTCTTCACCACTGTGAGCAGGTCATCGTGTTGTCCAATGGCTTGTGTGATGGTCTATCGGACTTCAACGTTGGTGATGTGTTGGGTATAGGAAATGCACAGAAGTCTTCTGTAGCACCTCATCTCCATGCTTTGTATTCTTCGTTGGAGATCTGCTGTGAGGGTCCATGCTTCGCAAGCATATAGGAAGATGGAGATGACCAGAGAGCGCAGCAGTCTTACTTTGGAATGTAGACTGATGGTTCTGTCTTTCCAAATCTCATCTCCATGCTTTGTATTCTTCGTTGGAGATCTACTGTGAGGGTCCATGCTTCGCAAGCATATAGGAAGATGGAGATGACCAGAGAGCGCAGCAGTCTTACTTTGGAATGTAGACTGACTCACTACGCACCCCATCGCCAGCTGTCTCTTGCATATAGTGTCTGGTCTGTTTGTGGTATGAGTATATTTGAGTGAATGTATTTTTTGCGTAATTGTTACATGTGTCATTGTCTAAAGCGTGCACATGCGTGCGTGAGTTGTGAGTGCGCGCTTAGAGTTATAATTATTATAAGATAAGCGCATTATAAATACAGTAATTATTATTATTATTATTATTTAAATGGGCTTCAACCTTGCCAGGGCAGCAGTTGTTTGTGCGATCCTGGAGAGGACTTCCTGTCGAGACCCATTGTATGACACAATGGCTCCTAAATATTTGAAGCTGTGCACTGTGTTGAGGGATTGGCCTTGTACTTTGATGTCCGTGTTGATGCCATTGGTGTTGTTGGTCATCATTTTGGTCTTCTCTGCACTTATTTCCATTCCATAAGCTTTGGAGGTGGTGTCAAGCCTCTGTACAAGCTGTTCAAGTTCTTGTTCCTCTCCAGCCAATCCATCAATATCATCCGCAAAACGAAGTTTGGAGATTGCTCTGCCCCCTATGCTGACTGTGCCTTCGTGATCTGCAAAGAGCATCTGACATGATGCGCTCTAGGAAGATGTTGAAGAGTGTTGGAGAGAGTAGGCATCCTTGACGCACACCGATTGTTGTTCTGAACCAGTTCCCGATGACGCTGTTATGGAGGACTGCACTGGTAGCCTTGTCATACAGGCTTTTGATGACTTCTATAATTTTAGGGCTGATGTTGTACACTTTCATGGTTGCCCATAGAGCTGCATGCCAGACTCTGTCAAATGCCTTCTTGAAGTCTATGAACACATGATATAGATGTTGTTGGTGCTGTAGGTATTTCTCACAGATTATTCTGAGGTTGAAAATCTGTTCAGTGGTACTTCGCCCTGCCATGAATCCTGCTTGTTCTTCAGCTATGATTTGTTCAGCTTGTGGTTTCAACCTGTTGAGTATTATTTTCAGGAGGACCTTGCTGGGATGGCTGATGAGGCTGATGGTGCAGTAATTTTCACACTCCTGAAGGTTACCTTTTTTGAGAAGAGTGATGACAAGCGACTGGGTCCATGGTGTAGGCCATTCCCCACTCTGCCAGATCTTGTTACAGATAATGGTGAGAGCATCAGTCATCGCTTCTCCTCCTGCTTGTAGCAGTTCCGCTGGTATGTTGTCCACTCCCGCTGACTTCCCTTTCTTCAGCGATTGCACTGCTGCCTCAACTTCTTCCCGGAGAATTGGGAGGATTTCTTCTTCTTCTCTGCTCTCGGGACATGCTAGAACTGATGGGTCTCCATTTGGTGTATGGTTGTAAAGGTCAGAGCAGTACTCTGTCCATCTGTCCAAGACTTCTTGTTCTTCTGTAAGGCAAATGCCAGACTTGCTTTGGATAGTGGAGACTTTGGGCTGTTTAACACTTGTCAGCCGCTTCACAGTCTGGTAGGCCTTCTTGCTGTTGTTCTTGTTCAGATTGTTCTCTATTTCCTGGCATTGATCTTCTATCCAGTTCTCCTTTGCTGTGCGCATGCCTTTTCGGATGTCATTGTTGATTTTTCTGTAGACATCAGCTCCCTGTGAGCTGTTCTTTTTCTTTTTTAACTCTCTTCGTTTATCACACAGATCCAAAAGTTCAGGTGTGATCCACGGCTTCTTCTTTGGTCGGTGCTTGCCAAGGATCTCAGTGGCGGCATCTGTTACAGCTGAGTTGAAGGTATTGGTCATGGTGTTGACATCTACTTCGCCTGCCCCCAAAATAAGCAGTGGTGCAAATTTCCCTCCAATTGTGGCCTGAAATATTTTTGCCACCTCCGGGTCTTGCAGTTTGTCCAGGTCGAACTTCAGCCTAGTGCACTTTGCTGTTACAACATACAAGAGAATTGTATTATCTCACTCTCAGAAATGAACATAATCAAGACACACAAAACATAACACCTGTACCCAGATACAGTTGGCACTTTACATTGTTCCTGGACCTCTATCTATCAATACAGATCAAGCTATCACCAGTCCCATACCTCGGGGGTCGTATCCCATCCCCCATCCCCCTAACTATCTTAATCTTAACCAAACAGTCACCTCTGCCTCAACCCAAAGAGCTAGGCTATTGCTTATTCCTATGTGGACAGTGGCTGTGATGCTGCTTTAGGGTTAGGGGTTTGGGTTGTGATCCATCAACTCTTCTTGAGATAGGTGAAGCATTCAGGGGGTCCTCTTGGGGATGAGCCCAATATGGACCGCCTGACTGGATGGGTTGAGGAGAAACTTCAGGTTCTTAGAGGTCTGTACTTTGAAAGGGTTCCAATCTCCCAATAACGACCGGACATTTGGGCGGGAAACCGTCTGGCGCCCAAAATACTGCCAAAGGCACCATTCAGGTGCACCAAGTGGGTACAGCACACATACCCTGACCGAACAATGTTGGAAAAGCAGCCAAATTCATCCCCATGAGGTGGCCACTTTGGATCGAAAGTATTTGGTCATTTTGTACAAGGATTTCAGGACGGTCAGATCAATCAAACAGTGACCTCTCCCCAACGCGTTCTTTCATTCTTTCCGTGTTGGGGGACTATATTGAGGGTTGGGGCTAGAACATAACTGGTAAATGGGAACAGACTGGGTGAAGTGGTTCTTGAGGTATTGAACTTATACGACGCAAATCGCGCAACGATTGTACACACTTTCCTCTATCAACCCATGCCATCATCACTTTGGGAGCTCCTATCGTATCACCCCTCCCCTAACTTGGGGCTGGTTTTGTTTCTTGGCGTACTATAGGATGTGTCTAGGACTCAGCATCAAGGGATACCAGATACAAGATACAACAGAGCTTTATTATCTGACTGTGAGACATGAACTGGATCAATACACACAACCCATAACACATGGACCCTACTCTGGTTGCACTTTACATTGTTCCTGGACCTCTATCTATCAATACAGATCAAGCTATCACCAGTCCCATACCTCGGGGGTCGTATCCCATCCCCCATCCCCCTAACTATCTTAATCTTAATCAAACAGTCACCTCTGCCTCAACCCAAAGAGCTAGGCTATTGCTTATTCCTATGTGGACAGTGGCTGTGATGCTGCTTTAGGGTTAGGGGTTTGGGTTGTGATCCATCAACTCTTCTTGAGATAGGTGAAGCATTCAGGGGGTCCTCTTGGGGATGAGCCCAATATGGACCGCCTGACTGGATGGGTTGAGGACAAACTTCAGGTTCTTAGAGGTCTGTACTTTGAAAGGGTTCCAATCTCCCAATAACGACCGGACATTTGGGCGGGAAACCGTCTGGCGCCCAAAATACTGCCAAAGGCACCGTTTAGGTGCACGAAGTGGGTACAGCACACATACCCTGACCGAACAATGTTGGAAAAGCAGCCAAATTCATCCCCATGAGGTGGCCACTTTGGATCGAAAGTATTTGGTCATTTTGTACAAGGATTTCAGGACGGTCAGATCAATCAAACAGTGACCTCTCCCCAACGCGTTCTTTCATTCTTTCCGTGTTGGGGGACTATATTGAGGGTTGGGGCTAGAACATAACTGGTAAATGGGAACAGACTGGGTGAAGTGGTTCTTGAGGTATTGAACTTATACGACGCAAATCGCGCAACGATTGTACACACTTTCCTCTATCAACCCATGCCATCATCACTTTGGGAGCTCCTATCGTATCACCCCTCCCCTAACTTGGGGCTGGTTTTGTTTCTTGGCGTACTATAGGATGTGTCTAGGACTCAGCATCAAGGGATACCAGATACAAGATACAACAGAGCTTTATTATCTGACTGTGAGACATGAACTGGATCAATACACACAACCCATAACACATGGACCCTACTCTGGTTGCACTTTACATTGTTCCTGGACCTCTATCTATCAATACAGATCAAGCTATCACCAGTCCCATACCTCGGGGGTCGTATCCAATCCCCCATCCCCCTAACTATCTTAATCTTAATCAAACAGTCACCTCTGCCTCAACCCAAAGAGCTAGGCTATTGCTTATTCCTATGTGGACAGTGGCTGTGATGCTGCTTTAGGGTTAGGGGTTTGGGTTGTGATCCATCAACTCTTCTTGAGATAGGTGAAGCATTCAGGGGGTCCTCTTGGGGATGAGCCCAATATGGACCGCCTGACTGGATGGGTTGAGGACAAACTTCAGGTTCTTAGAGGTCTGTACTTTGAAAGGGTTCCAATCTCCCAATAACGACCGGACATTTGGGCGGGAAACCGTCTGGCGCCCAAAATACTGCCAAAGGCACCGTTTAGGTGCACGAAGTGGGTACAGCACACATACCCTGACCGAACAATGTTGGAAAAGCAGCCAAATTCATCCGCATGAGGTGGCCACTTTGGATCGAAAGTATTTGGTCATTTTGTACAAGGATTTCAGGACGGTCAGATCAATCAAACAGTGACCTCTCCCCAACGCGTTCTTTCATTCTTTCCGTGTTGGGGGACTATATTGAGGGTTGGGGCTAGAACATAACTGGTAAATGGGAACAGACTGGGTGAAGTGGTTCTTGAGGTATTGAACTTATACGACGCAAATCGCGCAACGATTGTACACACTTTCCTCTATCAACCCATGCCATCATCACTTTGGGAGCTCCTATCGTATCACCCCTCCCCTAACTTGGGGCTGGTTTTGTTTCTTGGCGTACTATAGGATGTGTCTAGGACTCAGCATCAAGGGATACCAGATACAAGATACAACAGAGCTTTATTATCTGACTGTGAGACATGAACTGGATCAATACACACAACCCATAACACATGGACCCTACTCTGGTTGCACTTTACATTGTTCCTGGACCTCTATCTATCAATACAGATCAAGCTATCACCAGTCCCATACCTCGGGGGTCGTATCCCATCCCCCATCCCCCTAACTATCTTAATCTTAATCAAACAGTCACCTCTGCCTCAACCCAAAGAGCTAGGCTATTGCTTATTCCTATGTGGACAGTGGCTGTGATGCTGCTTTAGGGTTAGGGGTTTGGGTTGTGATCCACCAACTCTTCTTGAGATAGGTGAAGCATTCAGGGGGTCCTCTTGGGGATGAGCCCAATATGGACCGCCTGACTGGATGGGTTGAGGAGAAACTTCAGGTTCTTAGAGGTCTGTACTTTGAAAGGGTTCCAATCTCCCAATAACGACCGGACATTTGGGCGGGAAACCGTCTGGCGCCCAAAATACTGCCAAAGGCACCATTCAGGTGCACGAAGTGGGTACAGCACACATACCCTGACCGAACAATGTTGGAAAAGCAGCCAAATTCATCCCCATGAGGTGGCCACTTTGGATCGAAAGTATTTGGTCATTTTGTACAAGGATTTCAGGACGGTCAGATCAATCAAACAGTCACCTCACCCCAACGCGTTCTTTCATTCTTTCCTTGTTCAGGGACTATATGCAGGGGTGGGGCTAGAACATAACTGGTAAATGGGAACAGACTGGGTGAAGTGGTTCTTGAGTTATTGAACTTATACGACGCAAATCGCGCAACGATTGTACACACTTTCCTCTATCAACCCATGCCATCATCACTTTGGGAGCTCCTATCGTATCACCCCTCCCCTAACTTGGGGCTGGTTTTGTTTCTTGGCGTACTATAGGATGTGTCTAGGACTCAGCATCAAGGGATACCAGATACAAGATACAACAGAGCTTTATTATTTGACTGTGAGACATGAACTTGATCAATACACACAACCCATAACACATGGACCCTACTCTGGTTGCACTTTACATTGTTCCTGGACCTCTATCTATCAATACAGATCAAGCTATCATCAGTCCCATACCTCGGGGGTCGTATCCCATCCCCCATCCACCTAACTATCTTAATCTTAATCAAACAGTCACCTCTGCCTCAACCCAAAGAGCTAGGCTATTGCTTATTCCTATGTGGACAGTGGCTGTGATGCTGCTTTAGGGTTAGGGGTTTGGGTTGTGATCCATCAACTCTTCTTGAGATAGGTGAAGCATTCAGGGGGTCCTCTTGGGGATGAGCCCAATATGGACCGCCTGACTGGATGGGTTGAGGAGAAACTTCAGGTTCTTAGAGGTCTGTACTTTGAAAGGGTTCCAATCTCCCAATAACGACCGGACATTTGGGCGGGAAACCGTCTGGCGCCCAAAATACTGCCAAAGGCACCATTCAGGTGCACGAAGTGGGTACAGCACACATACCCTGACCGAACAATGTTGGAAAAGCAGCCAAATTCATCCCCATGAGGTGGCCACTTTGGATCGAAAGTATTTGGTCATTTTGTACAAGGATTTCAGGACGGTCAGATCAATCAAACAGTCACCTCACCCCAACGCGTTCTTTCATTCTTTCCTTGTTCAGGGACTATATGCAGGGGTGGGGCTAGAACATAACTGGTAAATGGGAACAGACTGGGTGAAGTGGTTCTTGAGTTATTGAACTTATACGACGCAAATCGCGCAACGATTGTACACACTTTCCTCTATCAACCCATGCCATCATCACTTTGGGAGCTCCTATCGTATCACCCCTCCCCTAACTTGGGGCTGGTTTTGTTTCTTGGCGTACTATAGGATGTGTCTAGGACTCAGCATCAAGGGATACCAGATACAAGATACAACAGAGCTTTATTATCTGACTGTGAGACATGAACTTGATCAATACACACAACCCATAACACATGGACCCTACTCTGGTTGCACTTTACATTGTTCCTGGACCTCTATCTATCAATACAGATCAAGCTATCACCAGTCCCATACCTCGGGGGTCGTATCCCATCCCCCATCCCCCTAACTATCTTAATCTTAATCAAACAGTCACCTCTGCCTCAACCCAAAGAGCTAGGCTATTGCTTATTCCTATGTGGACAGTGGCTGTGATGCTGCTTTAGGGTTAGGGGTTTGGGTTGTGATCCATCAACTCTTCTTGAGATAGGTGAAGCATTCAGGGGGTCCTCTTGGGGATGAGCCCAATATGGACCGCCTGACTGGATGGGTTGAGGAGAAACTTCAGGTTCTTAGAGGTCTGTACTTTGAAAGGGTTCCAATCTCCCAATAACGACCGGACATTTGGGCGGGAAACCGTGTGGCGCCCAAAATACTGCCAAAGGCACCGTTTAGGTGCACCAAGTGGGTACAGCACACATACCCTGACCGAACAATGTTGGAAAAGCAGCCAAATTCATCCCCATGAGGTGGCCACTTTGGATCGAAAGTATTTGGTCATTTTGTACAAGGATTTCAGGACGGTGAGATCAATCAAACAGTCACCTCCCCCCAACGCGTTCTTTCATTCTTTCCGTGTTGGGGGACTATATGCAGGGGTGGGGCTAGAACATAACTGGTAAATGGGAACAGACTGGGTGAAGTGGTTCTTGAGGTATGGAACTTATACGACGCAAATCGCGCAACGATTGTACACACTTTCCTCTATCAACCCATGCCATCATCACTTTGGGAGCTCCTATCGTATCACCCCTCCCCTAACTTGGGGCTGGTTTTGTTTCTTGGCGTACTATAGGATGTGTCTAGGACTCAGCATCAAGGGATACCAGATACAAGATACAACAGAGCTTTATTATCTGACTGTGAGACATGAACTTGATCAATACACACAACCCATAACACATGGACCCTACTCTGGTTGCACTTTACATTGTTCCTGGACCTCTATCTATCAATACAGATCAAGCTATCACCAGTCCCATACCTCGGGGGTCGTATCCCATCCCCCTAACTATCTTAATCTTAATCAAACAGTCACCTCTGCCTCAACCCAAAGAGCTAGGCTATTGCTTATTCCTATGTGGACAGTGGCTGTGATGCTGCTTTAGGGTTAGGGGTTTGGGTTGTGATCCATCAACTCTTCTTGAGATAGGTGAAGCATTCAGGGGGTCCTCTTGGGGATGAGCCCAATATGGACCGCCTGACTGGATGGGTTGAGGAGAAACTTCAGGTTCTTAGAGGTCTGTACTTTGAAAGGGTTCCAATCTCCCAATAACGACCGGACATTTGGGCGGGAAACCGTCTGGCGCCCAAAATACTGCCAAAGGCACCATTCAGGTGCACCAAGTGGGTACAGCACACATACCCTGACCGAACAATGTTGGAAAAGCAGCCAAATTCATCCCCATGAGGTGGCCACTTTGGATCGAAAGTATTTGGTCATTTTGTACAAGGATTTCAGGACGGTCAGATCAATCAAACAGTCACCTCTCCCCAACGCGTTCTTTCATTCTTTCCGTGTTGGGGGACTATATGCAGGGGTGGGGCTAGAACATAACTGGTAAATGGGAACAGACTGGGTGAAGTGGTTCTTGAGTTATTGAACTTATACGACGCAAATCGCGCAACGATTGTACACACTTTCCTCTATCAACCCATGCCATCATCACTTTGGGAGCTCCTATCGTATCACCCCTCCCCTAACTTGGGGCTGGTTTTGTTTCTTGGCGTACTATAGGATGTGTCTAGGACTCAGCATCAAGGGATACCAGATACAAGATACAACAGAGCTTTATTATCTGACTGTGAGACATGAACTGGATCAATACACACAACCCATAACACATGGACCCTACTCTGTTTGCACTTTATATTCTTACAGGACATCTATCTATCAATAGAGATCAAGCTATCCTATTAACCATCCCATAACTAGAGGTGGTTGGGCCCCCTCCTCCCCCACTCTTACCCTTATACTAACACTTTACCCCATCCATATCATATCACTACATCACCTGTAGATGAGACAGGTGAGCGTGTATGTTGGTTCAGATCGCCGCCCTTTAGCCACCCTCACCACAGATAACCCTATTGCACGATGGTCTAATGGTAGTGCGTTAGGTTAGGAGATCAAAATCATTGGCATAGCTCAATTATTGAGTTCAGAGTGACTGTTTTAGTGATCCAACCCCCCAAAAGAACATGTCTCCTAAACCACCTTCTGGAGATTTGTTCAAAAACGGTAGCTACGATTTCCTTTTAATTTCGCACATTAGTAGGGTTAGGGTTAGTGGCAAATGTATCAAATTTTATTCTGATGAATACAATTGTGAATAAAATTTGATCCAACAACAATAGCTAGACTCCATTTCGTTTGCTCAAATAAGCCTACTCTAACAAATAGTTGTCCAAGGTTTTGAGTTGCGGCTTTCCAAAACCGCTTTGATGTGCGTAATTTGTTACCAGTGTGTGTGTATCTGCAGCCACACGCACGCACACACACAATCTTCAGCTTAGGCTGTTTTCACGTTCGCACACATACAATCACAGCTATAAGTGAGCGTCACAGTAGGGAGTCTTCGACTGTCCTATCCTGCCACAAAGTACCTGTTCCTTTTCCAAGTAAAGAGCGATAGTTTAGCTATGTTTCTGGTTAAAACACGCTGAGCATTGACACTAAAATGTTGACCGTATGAAGGGTTACAGACATATTTATTATTTATTTATTTATTTAATCGTTCTTATATAGCGCTTTTCCAGCTCAAGAGCTGCTCAAAGCGCTGGCCGATACAGGATCTAACTCAAGGCGCCCGAGACGCCCACCCGCAGCCTTTGGGCGCATGGTCTGACGCCCGGACAACTGAGCACAATCCTGGGCAGCCAGGGATGGGGGAGAAGGACCTAGGTGCATGCTGGGTGTTTTCTTGTCACCGGCACTCACCCGTCTAGGACATGAGCGTCAGGATCTTTAAAGTCCGAATGTATGCGATACAGACTCAATAGCGCGAACATTTTTCAGTGAAAATTTTTTGGGGATAATAAGATACAACGGAGATATAGCATAACAAAGGAGTCAAGTACCCCTAATTCTTGACCAATTTTAATCGGGTTTGTGATCCGGTCCTGATTTGGCTCGGAAGAGTCCGCTGGACCTAAAGCATCAATCAATCAATCAATCGGGTTTGTTGCAAAATGACCAGCTCCATCTGCCAAGACAGATGGTGGTTAAAAACACATCACCTCGGTGGGGGGTAGGTGGGGTGGGGGTGCCTCCATGAGGTGGGTGATGAGATAAGACCCCCCCCCCCCCCCCATTGTTGATGGGATAGCTTTTTCTAATGCAGCTGCCGCGTATCCCCCCAAAACAAGAAAACAGCCCCAACGATCTGCGAGTTATGGTATTGGTGATATAAACACAGTTTAGACTAGTTGCGCGATTCGCGTCGTATAAATTCTATATCTCGGGAACCACTGCACCGATTTGGATCATGTTTACCAGTTTTGATCACGGACCCGTGCACCTAAAAAATAATGTCAGGTTTGGCTCACAAAAACTAACTCCATGGTCTCGAGCTGTGTGTGTTTTCCCATATAGACCAAAAAATTGATGGCCTTTCTAGGAAGCCTTCATAGCTAAGATAGTAAAACTTCCGCCTACCGTGCAGGAAGACCCAAGTTCAAACCTCACGCGGACCGTTTTTTTTTTTTTTACACTACAATATGGATATTTTTCTTTTTAATATAGGCTTTTTACCTTTAATTTATTATTATTATTATTATTATTATTATTATTATTATTATTTTTATTTTTATTCACTAATAATAAATTATTATTATTATTATTATTATTATTACTATTACTATTATTATATCTTATATCAAATTTTCTTTTAAAACCTTGGTGGGTTTTTTATATTTCTATTTGTATTATTCTATATCAGGGGCGTCGCACACGGGGGGGGGGGGGGGGCAGGGGGGGCACCCGCCACCCCAATAATTTGGCCAAAAAAAAAAAGAAAGAGAGAGAGAAAGAAGAAAAGAAGAAGTAAGAAGAAGAAGAAGAAGAAGAAGAAGAAGAAGAAGAAGAAGAAGATTTCAAACGATAGAGGAAGGCAGGAAGAATCAATAATTAAAAAAATCACCATATTTTTAAACCGTAGTGTAAAGGGCTAACGTACGAAATAATATTACAATAATCTATTAGCATGTGCCTGTGTTTCACAACAAAATATTTCGTGGCCCTAACGCAATCACCGGGCAGCAGAGCTGGCTTTCGCTGTTTGAAAGAAGTGTCATTTCATCACGCAAAGAGCAAAATTAACAAATCAATGGAATCGTCTGTTTTCCAGGTTTGTTGATATCAATTATTTACTTTAGTCTGTAAAATGAGTAAGGCAAGGGTGAATGTGCAAGTGTCAATAAATAGTTGAGGTGCGCGATATTTTTTAATTTAGATTTAGTTTGTTGATAGGCCTACACGTGCACGTGCTTTGATCGCAAAAGGAGAAAAAAAAGGACCCGTTCGCTTTTCTGGGGACAGATAACGTGGTCTTGACTGCTTTGATTATTACACCACCACCCCCACCCCCCACTACCCATTATAGGTTTCACTTGGTTGGTTTGTTTGTTTGTTTGTTTGTTTTGTTTGTTTATGTGTCCGCGAATAGATCTCCGATGTTTGTGGACTGAACTAGCTGAGATTTTGTTCATGGACTACTAGTAAGATCATCTCGATCCTTCCCAAAATCCAAGGTCACAGCTAGGTCAAAAAGGACAAAACCTGACCTTTGGCTCCTTTTTTGGTCTGTAAAAAGATCTCTGGTGTTTGTAGACAAAATGACGTCCCGCTTGTCAGCCCCCCCCCCCCCCCCCCACCTCCCTGTCGACCGGGTTGCCCCCCCCCCCCCAATATTTTGGACCGTGCGACGCCCCTGTATATTCAATATTATTATTAGTAGTATAAGTATTAGTATTAGTATTATTATTAGTATTAGTATTATTACCAAGGATCGGGATGGGGTGGTACGTGTAGGTAAAAGGGGGCTACGGGTAGGTTTAAAGGGGCATGGGTAGGCATAACGGGGATACGTGGGGCCGGGTAGCTCAGTTGGTAAGAGCGTCTTGCTAGTAACCGAAAGGTCGCTGGTTCGAATCCCGGATTGGTCAACGTGTGATCATATTATTTTCCCCTTTACCAACAACTGGCCCGCTGGTGTCAGTATAAATCGGTCCAGTAGTCACCTATATGCGAAAGTGTCGTGTGACTATAATCTACAAACAACGGGGATATGGGTATATATGTTACCGGCAATCTGTGTATTCAGTCAATACGTGTATTGTCTAGAACAATCAGTCAGTTCGTGTTTTGACTGTGACCACTAGGCAATACATGAAGGCCTCAACGGAAGAACGATCAGAGTCACACATTTCCTGTTTTGAGAAAATCGATTTTTAAGATTTAAAACACCATTATGTAGTACAATGAATTAAAATCACCCCAAAAATCATTTTATTTAAGAAAACATTTATTTCTCAATATAGCAATTCTAAATTTTATGTGAAAATACTGATTTATATATTTGATATTGCTACTCTAAGAGGGGAACCGCTGTTCGGACTTTGATCGTTTTGCTGTTGCATAGCTCCAATACAAGCCAAAATATTCCACATTTTAGGTCCTAGAGACTCATTGTCATAACAGGTTTTCTTAATTGATTTCTACTTACACCTAACACAACAGAATCGAAAGACACTAAAAATATTGCTTTACAATCAAATTTATTACATGAGTGTCATCTTTATTGCAGGTACCACCCAAACCAAAGAATACAAGTAGGAGAGGGGGGCGCGGGAGGAAAATAATAAAAACACACATGTCATGTGATAGCAAATAACTCAGCTGACAGCTAGCTTGATCGTTTTGTCGGTGTAAACATAGGACTCTGATCGTTCTGTCAAAGTGTGGTTATTTTAAAGTCCCATAACTCAGGACTCAGATCGTTTTTCCATTAGTCACTTCAGGTAGACAAAGTATGAACCCAGGGCTACAAGGAAAGGGCAATAACTCAAAAAAATCAAATTTGTGACTTTGATCGTTCTGTCGTTGAGGCCTTCACATGTAATGACTAAAATTTCCAGTCAATACGTGTATTGTCTTAAAAAATGCTCTGGTCAATACACGAATTGACTGAACTGTCATTCGCATTTAAATTGGGACTGGTTATAAATATTAACACATGAATGACCACACAATCATTTGTTGTTCTTGTACTTCAATACGCACACTCGCAGGGACACATCCACACAACTAAACCATGTTAAGTAGAAGTTAGTAAATACTAAAATTAAGCTTAACATGTAAACACTTCAATTTGAATCTCTCTCTCTTTCTTTGTCCTTCTCTGTCTGTCTGTCTCTTTATTTCTTTCTCTCATGCAAAGTAAATATTTTTTAAAAGCTTAAAATGTATACACTTTTTTTTTAAAATTGTAACAGGGTTTTATTATTTAATCGTTCTTCTTATATAGCGCTTTTCAAGCTCAAGAGCTGTTCAAGGCGCTGGCCGTACCAGGATCTAATTCTATCTTTATCAGTTTTTTCTTTCTATGCGCGAAGCAAGTACATTAGTATGTTGTCAAATGTACTTGGAGCCAATAAAAAATTGAAGTTGAAGTTAAATTTAAAACTCTCTTTCATTGTTCCTCTCTGTCCATCTCTCTCTGTCTCTATATCTCTCTCATGCCAATTAAATATTTTTTTAAAAATTTAAAATGTACACATTTTAATGAAAAACTGTCTCTCTTTGTCCCTCTCTGTCCCTGTTTCTGCCTCTTTCTGTCTGTCTTTTTGTTTCACTCTCAATTACATCTAATTCTTGAATGCAATCGGGGAGGCCATACCATTATGTACGAGAGAGAGAGAGAGAGAGAGAGAGAGAGAGAGACAGAGAGAGAGACAGAGAGAGAGACAGAGAGAGAGAGAGACAGAGACAGAGAGAGAGTTCGGTGTCATTGTTACTATTGAGACGCGCACGATAGTTCTGAACGTTTTATTTTGCACCGCACGTAATGATAACGTGTATTTACCTTTGATTTGATTATGCGTTGTTGTTAGAAAAAACTTTGTATAATGTTGATAATCAATATTGTTGTAGTATCGTTGATAATTTTCCAACCGCCGTAGCTCAAGTGGTAGAGCGTTCGCCTGGCACACCGATGACCCAGGTTCGAATCCCGTGGTGGGCGATATAAAATGTGGCTATTATCACTGTCCATTTTAGCAATATGATTGCTCTGGTGGTTCAGTGTTGATTCAACAGGGATAGATTTAACCGGAAATTACCGGTATTTTACCGGTTTGAGAATAAAAATACCGGTTGAAAAATCAGTAGCCGGTAGGGCCTACCGGTTCTTATTTTGTTTGACTGGTTTCAAACATAAAGGAAAAGAGAAAGAAAAACAAGAGAAATGAAGAGAGAGAGAGAGAGAGAGAGAGAGAGAGAGAGAGAGAGAGAGAGAGAGAGAGAGAGAGAGAGATAGCCAGCCAGCCAGCCTGAATTATGATACCGCGACGGAAATAGGTAAGAAAGGCCTCTTATTTACTTTTATGTTTGGTAAACATCGTTTCAGTTATAGTTAGTAGGCTTTACGGTGAGCAATAAATTAATCACTGCATTCGTCGGCATATTTTCGGTGGCAAAAAATAGTGACGCATTATTAAGCTTTGCGATGGGTCATACCGGTTTCCGTGACTGGCCTACCGGTTTGCGTTCGAGTGGGTTTGTTTACTGTGACGTCGTGCCGGTTTTGCAAATCCCTAGGACGATCACTGATTCAAGTCCCTACCCCTCATTCCCTGGGATGGTTATCCCCGTCTGCCATATCGCCAATGGTGGGTGTAGACGTTAAACCTCAATGTTCGCTCGTTTCGATAATTTTCCGGAATTACTTGTTTATTGTCGATCGAAAGTTCCAGACCTATCTGGTAATAGCTAGGTAATTCTTCTAAACTGAGGAATGTTCTATGTCGTAAGACTAACTAACTCGATTCCTTTCATCCATACCTGCGAAACGATCAACGGGGAAGTATCAAGGAGGGTACAGGTAGGTTACAAGGGGGGTACGGAAGGTATCAAGGGGGTATGGGGAGGTATCAAGTGGGTTCGGGAGGTATCAAGGGGGTATGGTGAGGCATCATGGAGTGGGGGGGAGACTAGGAGATATCAGAGGGGGTGGGTATGGTGAGGTATCAAGGGGGATATGGGGAGGTATCATCGTCCAAATGAAACTCGCTCACAACAGTTGTCTCTGTCTACATTTCAAACAGCAACCTGTTGGCTTGCCAGGGTACAAAAACCACTAGTATGTATATATTCTACTTCACTTTGTCAACAGTTTTACTGTCACTACATCACCTGTGTGAATGAATGAATGAATGAATGAACATTGAGGTTTAACGTCTACACCCACAATTGGCGATATGGCAGACGGGGATAACCATCCCAGGGACAGAGGGGTAGGGCCCTAAATCAATACTGAACCACAAGAGCCATCATACTGCTAAAATGGACAGTGAAAATGGCCACATTTTATATCGCCCACCACGGGATTCGAACCTGGGTCATCGGTGTGCCAGGCTAACCCTCTACCACTTGAGCTACGGCTTTGCCCCTCCTCCCCCCCCCCTCCCACCTGTGTGAATAGGAAAGATGAGCTTATAATTATGTTGCTACAGCTCACAAGGACATACGATTTAGCCTTACATAGGCAAGAGGAAAGAAAAAAATTGACGAAAGCAGCCTCCATAACTCAGAATAGTTGAAGCCACAATGTATGTGTGAAGTGAGACAATGCGAGGGTCGCAAGCTGGAGGGGTGGAGCCCTTGAACACCTTATTGGGCAGAATAGTTCATGTCACAATTCATTAATGCAGTGGTGAGCCAATTGCAGGCTCGCCAAGATGTAGGGTGGAGTCTATGTAGCTCGCAAAGCCATAGGGGTGGAGTCAGGTCTCTAGTTGCGCGATCCAACGCGACACACTCGGCGACATGGTCATGTGACGCTACGTGTGACCAATCGTCTTCAAGATATGAGTGCGGAAATCTGTCAAGTTGGACTCCCTCTCTCTCCTTCTTAGTAAAAATGTGTTTAGCCCAATACGCACACGCACAGTCAAGTTTATAATTGCATATTTGTAAGGACTATGCTCAAACTTAGCCAAAATAGTCTAGGCCTCACGTAGACAGCGTTTTTGCAATAAAATTGTGAGGACTATGGTTGTAAGCCCTCAGAGCGGAAAAAGTCCTCACAGCGTGGGTGTGCAACATGGCAAAGTCCTTACGAGGGCGTAGGTTCAAACCCACACACACACACACACACACACACACACACACACACACACACACACACACACCTTTGTCTTTGGGCACATGTGCTGACGCACAATCCTACACCTGATTCTGGTGACTTCTTTATTTTAAGGTTTAGGTGTGAAATGACAACATCACTGTAATCAGTTTTTTCTCCTGATTCTAACTGTGTAGTGTTTTTCATCCTGTAATCAAAACTGACAAAGTGAAACTTTACGAACATACTGAAGACCACGCGAGTATTCTTCTGGTGACCATTCAAGAAGACATGTGAAGACCATACGCCAATAGTTTTTATATTCAAACTGAAGACACCAGAGTGTTTCAGTTCCCGCCAAATTTTAGGCGTCCACAAAATATTGATTTAAATAGTAAATCTGACGACAGTTCTGTGTTTAGGTTCCCGCCTGATTTGTGAAGACTACACATATCACCAATAACGAAGTCCGACAGATCATCACACAAGCCATTGGACAACACAATGACATGCTCACAGTGGTCACACGTCACCAGAGCATCAGGCCTTGCAAAGACCAACCCGCAGGGCACGGTGCAAGGATGCAGCAGAAGAGGGAGACACAAAAAGAGGTGGGAGGACAACATTCGAGAATGGACTGGTTTGACACTGAGCGAAGCCATGAGGGTTGCTGAGGACAGAGAAAGATAGAATACGCTGATTAAACGATCATCTATGGTGTTCCAACGACCTTCGAGTTGTGGGATAGGACAGGACAGGACAGGATAGGACACCTATTGATTTATATAGTAAATCTGATCACAGTGCTGCGTTTCCGTTCCCGCCTAATTTTAGGCGACCATACCTATTGACTTACATAGCAAATCTGACGACAGTGCTGTGTTAAGTTTCCCGCCTAATTTGTGAAGACCACACATAATATTGTTTTACACAGTAAATCTGTAGACAGTGGTGTGTTTAGTTTATCCTAACCCCACACCCCTTATTTTTTTGGCGACCACCTGTACGGACTTAGGTAGTAGATCTGTTGACTGTTTGTGTTTGACTTCCTGCAAAATGTTTGATGACCACACATATGGATCTATGTACTAAATCTGTCGACAAATGTATGCTTACGTTCCCGCGTAATTTGTGGCGAACGCACATATAGACTTACGTAGTAAATCTGTTTACATGTATGTGTTTACATTCCCACATGTTGGTTTATGCATTAATAAATTTGTTTTAGTGGTATGAACGTGTGGATGCCGTTTTTTGCTATTTCACTTTTTTAATTCTATAATACGAAGAGTATAACAATGTTCTGCATGTAGTTTGTTGCTTCCATTTTCACAATTTTCATCCTGAAGAAGAACAATTCGTGGAAGGAGAAGAAAAAGAAGAGGAACAAGAAGGAAAACAAAAAAGAGGAACAATAACAAAAACAAGAAGAACAACAAGAAGAAGAGAGCAACAAAAACAGCTTTAATTAAAGGAGGTTGTATGACAGCAATGACTGATGTATATATTTATGTGGACAGTATTAGAAATGTGCGTACATGTATGTATAATAATTCACCAATGACAATTATTTTACAGATTCGGATATTGTGACGAAGACGTCATTACCACAGTATGACATCGACATCAATGACTGTTCACTTGACACTATGATTGAGATCAATGCTACAAAAGGTGGTATAGTTCATGGTTTTATCAATGCAGACACTTACGAAGGAGCTCTTCCCTACGTTTTTCAATGCTTTGTTGCGATCACTGTGAATGGTGGTTTATACATAAATTCTTACGCCGATCTGCTGTCTTGTGGACCTAGTAGAAATACCGTAATAGAAGCATACGACAGTCTGGAAGCTTTTCGTAGAACGTACACGACGTATTTCACTTATTGGACATGCCCAATCCTTCTTCCGTCAGACATGCGGTACTACGGTCCTTTTGTACCTGGATCCGTTTTTTTCCCTACAACTACGAACACGCTTTATCTGGAACTGTACACGTTTTCAAATAAACTCAGCGACTTTAATCTTTATGTCTTTGCTAAAACCACAAGCGATCGTCACCTGTTGCAAATCGCTTTTGCACACAACTCATCTGGCTTGGTGACAACACCAGGATTTCTTCAAAACTTGAATCATCCCATGCTGTTCAGCGCGTCTTGCACACTAGACCTACCGGACAATGGTTTCATTATGACTAGTTTCGCTAAGTTTGATTTGAAAGACAAAGCTGAGCAGACGAATGCAGTGGGAATCCCAAATCTGGTTTGTAAAGCATATCTTGAACTGTATTCATACTTTGCCTCGACCAGGCGTGACTTAATATGGCAAAAGTGCGGGGCTCAAAGTATAGCAGCAGCAGTCTACAACACGTCCTTAATGTTACAGTTTAAGGTGGATGTTGATGGAAACTATCCTGGTTTTAAGATATTGTACTCTTTTCATAACCACTCAAAAAGACCACTTCCACATAACAGTGGTCAGTTCGACTGTACACAGAACTATGATACATTCCGACAACACCTTGACTGCAATTTGAAGCAGGAATGTGAAGGACGAGAAGATGAGGATGAATGTTTCCAGAGAAACAGCAGCTTACCTGTCTGCCCATTTAACGCGATTAAGGTTAAGGTAACTGAAAAACTTTCAAGTTAAGGGAGCTACGATTACTTTAATTTGATATTTACAAATTAATTTTTTCTTGGCTCTCTCTAGGGCACACTTAGAGAGAGACGGAGAGAAAGAGCACGAAAAAAACTGACAGGACCTTGTAATTCTGGTTGTCAAACTGGGGGCTTTTCAATAACAAATGTTTTCCAGTTAAAAGATTCTTTTAAAAAAAGTATTTAAACATGCACTTAAAACCACCCAAACCCCCACACCATATCCTGCTCACATCGAAAACAAATCATTACAAACAATCGCACACATTACAAAAACAATGTACCCTCATACAAATAAAGGTTTTTGCCAGAACTTCAACAGATAGAGGAAGTGACAGAATAAGGCCACGTTATCTTTATTTGCCTTCATTTATCCTAAAAATGTGCTTTTTGAATATCTTAACCCTTTTTCTTCACTCTCTTCAATTGCCCTATTTCTTTAAAAAAAAGCTATATTAAAAGCATCTTAAACCCTGTCTTGAATGATTACAATACATCTAGTGTTCTCTTTTCTTACCTTATTAAAAAAAGTTCATTTTGTGTAATATTGGTCATTTTGTTTCTTATATTACCAGATAATGTGCATTGATTTTGAGAATTTTTGGGTGTTATATTTAAAACAATAATAAAAAAATAATGTACTGATAATATTAGTTTCTTACAGCCCAACAGCACGCTTTAACTGAACAGAATATTGCAGGAAGTATTTTTTGCTTAATGAGGTAATCTTTTGTTGCCATAGATAATGTTACAATTCCAACAATCTTACCAATGTCTGCGAGATCCATTTTCCCTAATTCAATGGGATTCATTTTAAACAGAGATTTTGCAATCATTGCATATTTTGTATTCAACACAACTATAATACCACTGTGGTAGATCAATCAATCAATCAATCAATCAATATTTTAATTTAACGTCTTTTCACAACAATGTGATTTTAGACAACCATAACAAACAAAGAAAGAAACAAACAATAGAAATTGTTAATTACAGTAACTTAAATAAATCTGTTCCGACGCGATGTCCTGTAACATCGAACTATATAAGATGACTATAATATCGTCTTGTGTACATAAAATAATTCCATTTTCTTTGTACAGTGCTGTTAAAACAGGACAATGAAATAATATGTGTTGTAAAGAAATAGTTCCAGCACATAAACAAGTAACATTTTTCAAATATTTTGTACACCATGAATTCAAGCGTAGCTTATATACTAATCTAGCAATAGTTCTGGAACAACTAACAATACTTACTTTGGGTATTATATTAGAAAAGTGTTGTTCTAATAACGATGGTTGGTTGGTTGGTTGGTTGATTTATTATCATCTTTTACACCAAAGATGATAAGACGTTGAAACTAAAACAAAATTGAAGTTTATAAACAAAAGAAAAATATACGGGTGAGGGGGGGGTGAGTGGGTTAACCCTACTCCCGGCAAGAGCAGATCAGTTCCCCCCATACCAGGCACCGGCACGAGCCGGACAGTTCCAGTGGATGGCAGGGCCTGCAATACATCCATGGAGCAACCAGAGCGTACACCAGTACAGGTGCCTCCTGAAAGTTCCGCAGACCCAGCGGCTTGTTTGATACTGCCCAACCCATACCAGCGCCCGGCCGAGGAAAGACAGTCCTGCTTCCGCCAGAACGAGGGTTAAAGCATGCTAGCAATTTCTGAGTTCAAAAATAGTTTTGCTAATTGAACGCTTTGATCGAAGTCAAAATTAAGCGAAACATTGTTGGGTAACAGTGGTTTCAAAACTGTACATTCCAATATTACATGTTGAAGAAGGGTTGGAACATACACAGGAAACATTTTTGCAGTATTTTGTTCGAATGGAATTTGACAGTAATCTATAAGCCAAAGATAAGATGACTCGAGAGTGATTACCATGTCGCTAAAAATATGTGTTGAGATGGATTTGCTTAGACCTTTTTTCTATCATACTTTGAATCTATTTAGTAGACATGGGCAGTTTAATAAATTGAGAGTCAATATTTAAAGCACCTTTTTTTGCATATCTGTCTGCCCAGTCATTGTATACAAGACCACAATGAGATGGGACCCAACAAAAGCTAATATCAGAACCATTAATAATCAGTTCATGAATTATGTAATAACGAATAATATTCAAATTGAGCTAATTTTACTTTAGAATTAAAGACTGTATGCTCACTTTTCATTCCACCTTTTTTGGCCAATTTATCTGAAATTTCATTACCATAAATCTCTAAATGTGATGGAACCCAACACAAGGTAATTCCAGTACCTCTAATTCTAATACTATGAATAAGATATCTTACTTCAAACATTATATCTGTTCTCTTTCTACATTTCCAATTTTTTAAAGCATAAAGCACTGATTTAGAGTCAACAGAAATTAATATATTAAATTTCTTAGAAGGAATGCTGAGGATGTATTCTAGTACCATCTATCCTATCCTGTCTCGTAACCCTGAGGTCGTAGGGGCACCACAGATGATCGTTTAACCAGCATACTCCATCTTTCTCTGTCCTCAGCAGCCCTGATGGCTTCGCTCAGTGTCAAACCAGTCCATTCTCGAATGTTGTCCTCCCACCTTGTTTTCGGTCTCCCTCTTCTTCTACCTCCTTGCACTGTACCTTGCAGATTAGTCTCTGCAAGGCCTGATGATCTGTTGACGTGGCAATACCATCAGAGTTTCCGTTTCTTCACCACTGTGAGCAGGTCATCGTTGTCCCATGGCTTGTGTGATGGTCTGTCAGACTTCATCGTTGGTGATGTGTTGGGTATAGGAAATGCCCAGAAGTCTTCTGTAGCACCTCATCTCCATGCTTTGTATTCTTCGTTGGAGATCTGCTGTGAGGGTCCATGCTTCGCAAGCATATAGGAAGATGGAGATGACAAGGGAGCGCAGCAGTCTTAATTTGGAATGTAGACTGATGGTCCTGTCTTTCCAAATGGGCTTCAACCTTGTCAGGGCAGCAGTTTGTGCGATCCTGAAGAGAACTTCCTGTCGGGACCCATTGTCTGATACAATGGCTCCTAAATATTTGAAGCTATGCACTGTGTTGAGGGATTGACCTTGGACTTTGATGTCCGTGTTGATGCCATTGGTGTTGTTGGTCATCATTTTGGTCTTCTCTGCACTTATTTCCATTCCATAAGCTCTGGAGGTGGTGTCAAGCCTCTGTACCAGCTGTTCAAGTTCTTGTTCCTCTCCAGCCAATCCATCAATGTCATCCGCAAAACGAAGATTGGAGATTGCTCTACCTCCTATGCTGACTGTGTGTCACGCTACGCAGTTTGCAGTCGTGTGCCTATGTATATAGTTTAGTCATCAGCCTGTACATAGAGGTTAGAAGTTACGGTAGGAGAGGAGAGAATCGAAATAAATTAATTAAGTTTATAATTAATAAAAGTAGCGAGTGAATCACGCCTGTGCAGAACGTACTAGTGTTGGAAAGCATTAGTTGGCTATTTTGTTATGAGAAGATTGATTACTGCCATGTGATTTGCTATGTGTGAAAGGCGTGCTGGAATCGCGAATGTTTCTAGGAACGAATTATAATTGAAATGAGTCTATTCGAGAACATTCTTAGATAGCCGTATAAAACCCCTTGCACTACCTATTTTGGTAGGAAGGAGAGCTTTTCACATCACGTTGTGGTAGAAACCGGTATAAAGTAAAGAACAGTGGATCTGAGTTTCTCAAGGTGTCAGTTAGTGGCAGTTACTGTGAGGAAGTGTCTTAGCAGTCTGTCAACGAGAAAGAGATTAGGCGGAATAGGAGGTCTATTAAAGGAGCACTGTGGAAGTGTTTGTTTAACTTTAGTAACCTAAATCGATTTAAACAACTGCTGTTTGTTTGCGATGAAATTCGAATTGTCTACGTGCAATGTCGAGTGCCCTGTGACGCCGCCTAAGTCATCCTTGTGCCTATGTTCACCTTGACTACCATCCGTGCCTGAGTGTTTGTGTTCCGTCGTTTGTCTGTCCGTTGTCTCCATCGGGCCGGAGGTTACCACTGGTATCGTAAGTCGCCTGTTTCAATTTCTCAGTTGGCCATATCGTTCGGGGGCTGGGTTGTGAATGTGAGTGTGGACGGATAATTGATTATATTTTGTTTGATTCTATTTTATGTTTCATACAGTTTATTTGTTACATAAATGCCAGAGAGAGAGAGAGTAAAGGATTTTCCTAAAATGAATTATACATTAAATGCTTATAACTTAATGTAAGAGAATTCGCTGTCATATAGCGAAGGATGACAGGGGAGGAGGAGAGTGAAGTTGCATGTGTGCAATGACAGAAGTAATGACAGTGTTAAGGAGCGGGATGCTGACGAAAAATGAATTATACTTCTTGTCCTAATTGAAATCTTAATGTGTTCCAACTCCTATTCAATAAAACAGGTGCATGCAAGACATCTCTCAAGCATCCATTCCCCTTTTCACACAATAAAGCACTAAGGATACCGTAGTCAAATGTGTTTACTCTAGGTGCTCAATTTAATAACTAATTACCACACATTTAAACAATAACACAACTAATAAAACAACCACCCATTTCTTCCCTTAATAATAAGAAGATCTCTCCAACGCACACCAGTCTTTTGCAAGAGTTCAAGTCTCTACAGAGGAACTATGTCATGAGGAATATTCACTTTTCTTGTACTCACTGTTCTGTAGTACTACACAAAAACCACGCCTTTAGACCTTCACGTTCCTTATGAAGCGTCTCTGGATGACGGGTTGTAGTTCCAAGACGACGGTCTAGGAACTGCAGCGAAGGCACACACAGCGGTCAGGCCTTCTCGCTGCGGACGTAGGATTGCTCGACGGCCTGTCCTCAACGTCCCAGTACAGTGGTTGTCGACCTGCACCCGTAGATTTGGGCTGCCTTGGACACACCACATCAGCCTTCTCCCAGACTGGGAAGCTGATTCCAACAAAACACTTGTTACTGAACTACTCTGTTCTCTCATATTATTCAGTCCTTGATTATTCCTCTTTCCTCATGTTCCTCAGACTTATCTTTCCTTATATTCCTCATAAACCAATAACCATTTTATTATTCCCTACTCACATTAAACTCAAAGTCAAACGTCACACCAAAAAATTAACATTTGCATCTTCTTTGCTCAGCCCCTCTTCTACCATCTTAACAGCATTCCATTAATAATTATAACTCTTTCGTTTTACATTCATCAGTCAAAGAAATACATTCAAAAAAAGAAAACATATTTCCCACCATGACAAAACAAACAGCACAAGATATAGCTCGAAGTGCAATCAAAATATGTAACACTTGTTTACACTACTAGTACTAATCACCAGTCATGTTTCTGCGTTCATCTTATCCTAATGTATCTACACTAAAGTTTTCTTTAACCAAATATACTAGTTGTCATCCAGCCTCACTCAAACATTGTCAAAGTATTCATAATTACCTGCAACAATGCAGCTATTTTCACGATGGCTTTAACAACGGAGATTCATGACGCCACCATTCTATACGCCAGCTCAACGGAATCTGACTTATTTTATAAAGTAAGTCCCTCGGAGTAGCTTCCCTTTGGTTCCGCATTTTTCTAATAAATTAATTTGTGACTGACTAGAATTCAGTGTTTTCTTACTATAATATAATTATCATAAACTATAATCACCCTTTCTATTTATTTATATATGTATGACTACCTGTCAATTATTATAATTCCTAACAGACAGGAAGAATGATCAAGATTGCGTGCGAATGTAAGGGTGACAATCTTACCGTTAGACGGGAGATTGTGCAATTTAATGTAATATGATTATTTATGGTTATGTATTTTGTATGTGTCGCTGCAGATGTACCAACTCAGAAACCAGTTCCATCACTGACTGTTCCGTGTCCTGCCCGGGGTTGTGTGGAGCGAGGAACTTTGAAACAACACCTTTCCTCTTGTTGACCTTTGGTTAGGAAGGTTGTTAGTATCGAGGAAAAAGTTCCTATTTTATGTAAAACTGCTTACATTGTCTTGCCGTGTACGCTCACAATCAATCGTGTTGATCATTATGATAATCAATTTATTTACATAACACACACACACACCCCGCATTTACACAACAATTAGCTATAACAGTCAAAGAACACTTTTGGAAAAGAAATATTTATTTACATGTGATAACTTGTAAATTTCAGTGGATTAAAGCATATTTAATTAGAATTGAATAATAATCTTTTGACTTTGAAATATTAGATACTTGTGTAGAGTAATTTGTTGTGATGTATAGTCTGTCTGGGGGAATTATTTCGCCAGACCAGTATTAGTATTAGTTTAAGTAATTTTTTCTACAAATTCTCTTTTGTGTAAAAAATAAATTGTCTTAATTGTTTTATATAATTGAAAAGAGTTATCAGCTATTTAAACTTTGAGTAGAACAAGGTTGGACATATAAAGAATTAAAGCAATTACTTGTATTATTTACCTTGTTCATAGTAAGCTGAACTAGACTTAAATATTATAAATCTTTTGTACATTCTGTAGTTAATTATTCATTTTCAATTTTGATTTAGATTATCATTATTATTTTGAGTGATTAATTGTTTTATGTATAGTTTTGGGTTGTATTAGTGGGATTGAGTG
Source organism: Oncomelania hupensis (assembly GCA_036898135.1). Classification (NCBI taxonomy): domain Eukaryota; kingdom Metazoa; phylum Mollusca; class Gastropoda; order Littorinimorpha; family Pomatiopsidae; genus Oncomelania; species Oncomelania hupensis. The sequence continues at coordinate 60,338,136 of CM072524.1, read as the reverse complement.
TTGGTAAGGGTTGGAAGGTTTGGGCAGGGGAAAAGGGGAGTTAATTTTGAGTGTGAATGTGTGAGTGAAATAAAGAAATTGTCTTGTCAACTTCTGGTCTTGTCTCTTAGTTAGTTTGTATTTAGGTGTTGGGTTTTCTCACGTGGAAGTTGCACGCATTGTCGAACCGCTGTTCAGGCAGTCGGGACGTGACACTGTGCCTTCATGATCTGCAAGAGTACCTGACATGATGCGCTCTAGGAAGATGTTGAAGAGTGTTGGAGAGAGTAGTCATCCTTGACGCACACCGATTGTTGTTCTGAACCAGTTCATGATGGCGCTGTTGTGGAGGACTGCACTGGTAGCCTTGTCATAAAGGCTTTTGATGCCTTCAATGATTTTAGGGCTGATGTTGTACACTTTCATTGTTGCCCATAGAGTTGCATGCCAGACTCGGTCAAACACCTTCTTGAAGTCTATGAACACATGATATAGATGTTGTTGGTGCTGTAGGTATTTCTCACAGATTATTCTGAAGTTGAAAATCTGCTCAGTGGTACTTCGCCCTGCCCTGAATCCTGCTTGTTCTTCAGCTATGATTTGTTCAGCTTGGTGTTTCAACCTGTTGAGTATTATTTTCAGGAGGACCTTGCTGGGATGGCTGATGAGGCTGATGGTGCGGTAATTTTCACACGCCTGAAGGTTACCTTTTTTGGGAAGGGTGATAACAAGCAACTGGGTCCATGGTGTAGGCCACTCCCCACTCTGCCAGATCTTGTTACAGATAATGGTGAGGGCATCAATCATCGCTTCTCCTCCTGCTTGTAGCAGTTCCGCGGGTATGTCACCGCCACAATCCCGCCCAAGCAGACGCCACAAACAAACAACTTACACACGCAGACAGCCCAGACATGATGACGATTTCCCGCAGATGCGAAGTGATGATTAACACAACGAGTATATATACAACTTTCAAACTATTTATTCATTCAAGTCACACACTCATACACATACAACATTTACACATGAAACGGAAATAATGATGATGAAGCAATCAATGGTTCAATGAAACAACGAAATGGCACGTAAGCCAACCGAGTCCACATATCGAATCGTGCACAGCCAATGTCCGTTGCAGTTACTAATACAAGAGGGGGGTCAAGTGCGTAGGAGGGGAACAACATGAAAAGAGCCCACCTGGAGGGGTGAAGTCCTTGTCGCCTCCTTGCAGCGTGACAGCCTACGAAGTCCCGTTAAAGGTAATCCTCCCCTGCTTGTGGCTGTAGTCGGGCACGTGCTGATGATGACCATACGTGGAGGCGTCGCCGCCTCCACTCGCCTCTGACGGTGATGATGATGATGATGGTGACACCGCAGTCACGGCAGTCCTGCCGCCGTCGACGTCACACAGCTGAACTCCTCCAGACAGCTCTACCGCGACGTCGAGGCCAGACTCCGGCTATCCACGTGTCCAATTTCCAACGGAAATGGTAGGGTTGAGGGAAGATGATGATGTAGGCAATGGTGAGGTTGTGAAGACAAGGTGATAACAACGCAGACACACAGATGGCGATGATGTTGGTTGATCCACTTGATCAATGCTGTTGATGGTGTCGCATGACGTCGTACGACGTCGAAGGACGTCGAACCTGTAACACGCTTGTTGCAACGTTAATATCCTGCCTGCCTAACTCTGTCCCCCTCCCTCTACACACACTCTTCCCCCCTCTCTCTCTCACAACTCCCTTTCGACGCTCGAGGGGACACAACTGCTGTCTGCTTCCCCTCCTTGACTCTCACCTCGCTTATTCCCCCTAGCTATCGTTATTGTCTCACTCGCTGATAACATCTCATAAAAACACAATGAAATTATGAATGCAATGAAACGAGCATAGCTGCAAATGAATACATGTAAACATCATCACATTATTCACATCAAGCAGTCACAACAACAACAGCAACCACTTCCATCCTCTCCTCCTTTCTCACCTTCATTCTCCATCTTCATTCTCCTGCAACCGCACTCTTCCTTCCTTCTGCCTTTCCACAGTGCAACCATTCTCATCCTCCCCTACGCTCACGCACAGCTCTCGTACTCACACCCCATAGCCGACGCTGGGTTCTCGGACACAGTAAGGAAAATATCACCAATCGACTCACCCAACCGGTTTGAATGTAATCGCACTCGTAGCCCCTTTTCCACCACACTCCTACGAATACTCCATGTAGGGTAAATCCTGTAGTGCGTAGCTTTCTTAGCGGACAATACTTCACGCTACCTACCACACTAACACAACCTTGCTATTCTATAGCTGTACTCCACTTTGAGTATTAAACACCACAGAAAACAGCAACCTTTACAACTAGTATTCTCCTGGACCGGTTATTATAATACGTCAATAACAGTCCCACCCTACATCACAGAACCCAGAGCATAAGACAAAACCGTCCTTTCAACAGCCCTCTCAAAACCGTTCTGCCCCGAGGTGAGTATTTTTCCTAACCAGCTAACCACTCTGTACTGCTATGTCACGTTCCGCACGCTTCCGCTAGTAATCATGCACACCACAACACGCAATACACCCCCCAACCCCTTCTGCTCTTCCCCCACAGACTGCCCGGTTTCTACAACAGACTGCCCTGTGACACAACCCCCTCCCAAGACGAACCTACGGAGAGTTCCAAACTTAACCTTCCACAGGGTCAGATCTGCTGAGGAAATCCGCTTCTATGTTGTCTCTTCCTGGGATCGGTCGAACAGTGAAGACGTATGCCTGCAGTTGCATAGCCCATCGGGTGAGTCTGGCACTGTTGAGGTGCGTCCTCTGCAGATACTGCAGCGGTCGATGGTCGGTTTCCAGCCAGAAGTGCCGTCCAAACAGATACGGTTCAAACCGTTGTACTGCCCACACGACTGCCAAACACTTCTTCTTGATGGTGGAGTAGTTCCGTTCCGCTGGCAGTAGCTTCTTGCTGGCAAACCCCACTGGCTGCACATCCTCACCGGTTTCTTGCATGAGCGCAGCTCCTAGCCCCTGCTCAGATGCGTCTGTCCTCAGGATGAATTCTTTGTCCAGGTCTGGTAGCTTCACCACTGGCTCACTTGTCAGCGCTCTCTTCAAATCGTTGAAAGCTTTCTGGCAATCGTCCGTCCAGTTGAGCTCTCCCTTCTTCCCTCCTTTCGTCAGGTTGGTCAGCGGCAGTGCTCTCTCAGCGAAGTGCGGAACGAATCTTCTGTAATACCCACACAACCCCAAGAACGCTCGGACTTGCTTCTTGGTTGTCGATGGACACGTTCGGCGTACTTTGTCCAACTTGTCTCGCTCCGGCTTCATTGCTCCATCCCCCACTTGATGGCCTAGGTAACTCAGTTCTTTGTACCCTAGGAAAAACTTGCTTGGTCTGGCGGCGAGATGTACTTCCTGCAGCCTTTGGAACACGGCTCTCAGCGCTTGCAGATGCTGCTCCCACGTTTCTGTTGCGATCATGACGTCGTCCATGAAATTATCGACGTCGGCTCGGTGCAGTGGTCGTAGCAGTTTCCTCATCATGCGTGAGAAAGTCGCCCCTGCAGTCTTCAGTCCAAACGGCATCGTGGTCCATCTGAAGTCGATGCAGAATCGTACCTCCCCACTCTTCTTCTTCACCAGCACGATCGGTGCGCTGTACGGCGATGTACAGGGATCGATAACCCCCAACTCCAGCATCGATTCTACTTCACCCTTGATGACTTCCATCTGTGAGAATGGTAGCGGATGCTGTCGTATGCGAACAGGGTTGTCGTCGGTCAGCACTACCTCGCACTCGTCCAAGTTGGTGCGCTGGGGTAGATCCGTCAGCTGACTGGCATACTGTTGACACACTTCCAGTAGTTGGCTCTGATGGAGTGCAGACAGTGTCGGGTCTATCTGTACGCTTCCTGGTCCTTCGCTCGCTCGCAGCGGTATCAGCGGTACAGTGCCCTGATAGCTGATGTCTGACGTCCCCTCTGTTTCCGCCTGGTCAATCACCACTGCCACCGTCGTTTCTGGTTCCGCTCTGTGTTCCATGTAACGTTTCAGCAGGTTGGCGTGGTACAGCTTCCTGTTCTTGCCGACTTGGACACGCACTTTCCTGACGCACCCCTTCGGCGTCGTCCGCTGGCATGCGTCGCACGAAGCACAATATCTTCTGACGTCGCGAAACATCCCTGGCCAGTAGAACTCGGCCCACACTTGATCTTGGGTCCGCTTGGCTCCCAGATGTCCAGCCATAGGCGTGTCATGTCCCATGCGTAGTACTTCCGTCCGAAGCTTGGTTGGTACCACTAACTGGCTGTGATCCAGTCGGTCTTGCCCTGTGTACTCGCGGTACAACAGACCTCGCTTTTAGACGAATGCCACTTGCCCTTTGCCTCGTTTCTCCTTCCCTGCCTTCCGGTCTGCTAGCTGCCGCACCTTCGCAAGCTCGTCGTCTCCCAACTGCAGTTGGCGAATCTCCTTCGGCGTCGCGACGATGTTCTTGCTTGGCCCGACCGCCAATGGTTCCGCAGCGCCCTGCTCCTTGGCTGCTTGTCCTCGGGTCTGCACTGCACAACACTCTGCGGCTCCCTCGGCGAACACCGGCAGTGCTGTGTCAAGTTGCCGTTCCGTCCTTGCCCAGTTGCCGATCACCACTGGGTAGGTCAAGTCTGGCACCACCACTACCTCCACTCTCCCGGTGTAGAACGGTGACTCCAGTTGCACCCACGCCGTCGGCAGTGACCTGGATAACTGGCGAATGGCGAATCCGACGCGCCGCGTGCGTCCCGTATAGACGAGGTTGGCAACCTCGCCTTCCCGCAGGCATATCAGGTCGGCTCCCGTATCCCTCATGGCCGTCAGCGGAACTCCTTCCACTACCACTTGGCTCTGGAACCGAGAATCTCCCTTCTTGCCTGCCTCCTTCTCCTCCTCTAAGACGCGCAACGCTGCTCCAGCCCTCTCGTTGCGTTTCGGGCAATTATGCTTCAGGTGCCCTTTCTGTCCGCAGCTGTAGCATTCCCGCTTGTCAGGCGAGTTGGGTCGTGGTCCCGCTGGCCTGCGACCCTCGTTCTTGTCCCTGGGTGTAAAGGGTTGTCTTCCTGGGAAACGTAGGTTGGTTCCTGCCCTGGCATCGACGTACTGCTGCGCCAACGTCGCGGCTTCCTCCACCGTTGCTGGGTTGCGTTCGCGCACGAACGTGACCAGTTCCGGCGTCAAACCGTTGACTAGCTGCTCCATCAACACCAAGTCCAGCAAGTCCCCGTACGTGGCCTTCTTGTTTGCACGCCCCATCCAGCGTTCCAGAAACAGCTCCGACTTCCGTAAGTACTGCTTGAAGGTCTCCGGTGGCTCCCTCCGTAGCTGGCGAAACTTCTTGCGATACGTCTGAGCCGTCAGGTTGAAACGCACCAACAACGCTGCCTTCAGTATCTCATAGTCGGCAGAGTCGTCCTCGTTCAGGCCGACGTAGACTTCCTTCGCCTTCCCCTTCAACAAGGTCCCCAAGCGAATAGCCCACGTGTCCTTGTTCCATTCTTGTGCCTTGGCGAATCGCTCAAACTCACACAAGTAGGTCTCGAGGTCGTCCTTATCTTCGAAGAATGGTAACCTGAGCTTAACTGTCTCGAACTCGGGTTGACGATTCCTGCGGTTTCCGGCGCCTTGCAACGTCAGTTGCGCCATCGCTAGTTCGTGCGCCATCTCTCTCTCTCTCTCTCTCTCTCTCTCTCTCTCTCTCTCTCTCTCTCTCTCTCTCTCCGGTTTGCGTCTTCCTCCGTAGCCGCTTGGTCCATCGCGTAGTCTAACGCTGCCTGACCTTTCAATCCTTCACGCTTGGCGAGTCTCAGGATTCTCTCCACCGGCGTCTCGTCCGGGAACAACCCTGTCCTCGGCGTCGGTGCCGCCTCGACCTTGTAGATCGAACGGTAGGGGTTGGTCTCTAACCTCTTCGGCCTCGTCGCGTCGTTCAGGCGATCCTGGTCCCCGTAGAAGTCGGCGCCTGTCGACATCCCGCCAGTCGCACCAAATCCCGTCGGAAAAGGGTTACTCACTGTGTCTCTGGCTTCAAACGTAGACAACTCGTCGTCCGCTGACCCACGACGCGATGACCTGACCGGCGATCTCCGTTGCTCGATCGCAGAAGGTAAGTCGGTGGCTCCCGTATCAGCCGCTGCCGTCGTCGCCCGCTCGTCCATCGTGACACCCACGCGAGAACGCGTGCGACCCGCGATCGGAGACACTCCCTCAGCCTCCACGATCGACGCCATCCTGCTTAAAGAGAAGCACCAACAACCAACAACAACAAGTCAAAATCCCTACGTAACCTTACTTAACCCTAGCCTAGCCTAAAATACTAACTTACCTAACTAAGCTATCTCCCTACCTATCACCCTCCTCCTCCCACTCAAGCAGTGGAAACTGGCACGCGAGGTAGCAGTGGCAACCGCACTCTTCCTTCCTTCTGCCTTTCCACAGTGCAACCATTCTCATCCTCCCCTACGCTCACGCACAGCTCTCGTACCCACACCCCATAGCCGACGCTGGGTTTTTGGACACAGTAAGGAAAATATCACCAATCGACTCACCCAACCGGTTCGAATGTAATCGCACTCGTAGCCCCTTTTCCACCGCACTCCTACGAATACTCCATGTAGGGTAAATCCTGTAGTGCGTAGCTTTCTTAGCGGACAATACTTCACGCTACCTACCACACTAACACAACCTTGCTATTCTATAGCTGTACTCCACTTTGAGTATTAAACACCACAGAAAACAGCAACCTTTACAACTAGTATTCTCCTGGACCGGTTATTATAATACGTCAATAAAAGTCCCACCCTACATCACAGAACCCAGAGCATAAGACAAAACCTGTCCTTTCAACAGCCCTCTCAAAACCGTTCTGCCCCGAGGTGAGTATTTTTCCTAACCAGCTAACCACTCTGTACTGCTATGTCACGTTCCGCATGCTTCCGCTAGTAATCATGCACACCACAACACGCAATACACCCCCCCAACCCATTCTGCTCTTCCCCCACAGACTGCCCAGTTTCTACCACAGACTGCCCTGTGACAGGGTATGTTGTCCACTCCCGCTGACTCCTCTTTCTTTAGCGATTGCACTGCTGCCTCAACTTCTTCCCGAAGAATTGTACCATTATTGCATACAATTCACACTTAAATATTGAAAACCCTTGACCAAGATAGTAAGTCTTTTGAATATTTAGATAAGGTATGAAAAATCCTGCACCGTTGCAAAAAACCATTTTCTGACATTTGTTTGATGAATCCAAAACACTACCATCAGTAAATGCTTTTAAATCATTAGAATAATTATTATTTAAATGTTCTGTAACTTCACATTTTAAAATTTGACAATACTCATTTTTCGTAAAATCAGTATAATCTATGTCAAAATGTGCATTTACATGTTCCCACGGTGGAAATTTTGGGATAACTGGTAATACTGAAATTGAAGTAATATCAATATTGCAGGCTGCCATAATATCTTGTGTATAATCTTTAATTGTTTGAATATAGGGAATAGTTTGAGCTCTTTTGGGATAATCCACACTGCTCACATTGAAAATTTCGTCCGTTACTGAATTTTTTTACAGACACACATCTAATTACATATTTTGAAGTGGCTAATTTACGCTGCTCAGCTAAAGATAATATACCTGATTCTTTTTATGTATTTTGAGTATTAGTATGAATTGGTACACCCAAAGCCAATTTGATCAATTTGCTGTCAATGTTTTGTAATTTGTTGAGAAGATATACAGGCGCAGAAAAATATACCTCTTGTCCGTAAATTAATTTGGATCTCACTAATGATGTAGCCAAATGCTCTAAAGCTTTTGTGTTATGGCTATACGGCTGTGTACTTATGATTTTTAATAAATTTAATCTTTGCCTTGCTTAATTAATTAAATATTCAATATGATATTTTCAATTTAATTTAGGTGTAAAATAAACACCTACAAATTTTATATTTTGTTTGTATGATAAATTTGACCATTAAGTTTTATTTTAGGCAATATTTTAGGATTTTTCCCGTTATTGAACAACATTAGACTTGTCTTTTCTCCAGAAAGCTCTAAACCATTTTCTGACATATAATCAGCTAACTGTTAATTTCCTTTTGATATATTTTCTCAATATATTTAATATTTGTTTTAGTTGAACGTTTTCTAATATTTGTATACTGTGGTAGGTGAGATTCACAATGGTCTATCCATATGGCAGGCTCTTTTTTATATATTAAAAAATTAAGATCAGGCAGCGAAAGCAGCATTAGATCATGATATGCCATCTCAAGTTTTTCAGTTTGTTCCTTATTCTGACCTTCATAGCTTGACTAGACCTTACTGTCGAAAAACCTGGCAAGAATGATGGTCCAGTGAAACTAACAACAAACTTTTTCAACTGTTACCAGACCTCTCTGATCCATTTCCAAACTCCGCTCCCACATGGAATGATGAAACTGTGCTGACCCGACTGCACATAGGACACACTTATGTGACCCATGGTTTTCTTCTTAGAGGGAGGAACCACCTTGTGCCATAGCTGTGATAAAATATTTTCAGTTCAACATTTTTTTAACTGAGTGCTGCAATTTGAATGAAAGGAAAGAACACATTTTTAACACATCAGATTTAAAGAAGAGTTTTAGAGAGATTGCGTGTGAAAGTTTGTTTGAATATTAAAGAGTGACAGCCTGTTTTTTAAGATCTGAATCATTTTATAATATGTTAAGATAACGATTTTCTGGTCCTGATTTGATTTGGAGAAGTCCGCTGGACCTAAAGTACTAAACATGTAATGTAATTGTGATGACACAAGTTTATGACATGCAAAATATATGCTGTGTCAGGATGTATATATACTACTCAAAATAATTGAAGGGCCATTCTCATATTTCATTTAGTTAATTATTTTTTGCTGCTATCAATAATATCACTTATATTGCTTATTTCAAAACTTATCCTGTACAGTAACATTCAAGACATTCTTATTCTGACAAGTAATCACATGTGTGAGTTTTGAACTTTCTGCACTGAGTTGAAAAACAAACCCAATTTTTACAAAAAAATGACCCTAATTTACTGTTGTCTTGCTAATAAAGCAAAATTTTCAACATTAAAATGTGATTTGCACGCGAAAGGCTTGCATTTTCTGAGTTCAGTTCAACAATCGGCGCTTTTTTAGCGGTATAAATGGCAGCGCTTTTGCTGCTTTTCTAACCATGCCCCCAAGGCGACGATTGACTGATGAGGATAGAGGAAGAGCTATTGCATGGCTTCAGGAAGGGGTGGGGGTGAGAGAAGTTGGCAGGCGGCTGGGAGTGTCCCACTCCGTTGTCCAAAGGCTGCGGGAGCGCTTTAACAACACTGGAAGCGTCCAAGAACCAAGGAGGTCCGGACGCCCCCGCGTTACCACTGCAAGAAAAGACCATTTCATCACCCTGTCAGCTCTGAGGATGAGGTCCGCTACAGCAAACACCATCAGAAGACAGCTTCACGCAGCCAGCAATGTTAACGTCAGCGACCAGACCATTCGCAACCTTCTACACGAGGCAAACCTGCGATCAAGACGACCAGCAGTACGGCCTTTGCTCACCCCAGCTCACTGTGCAGCGCGTTTGGCCTGGGCTAGGGGTCATTTGGTGTGGACTAGGCAGCATTGGTCAAGGGTGCTCTTTACAGACGAGTCTCGGTTCTCCTTGTCTTTCAACGACCGTCGAGTGAATGTTTGGAGGCGTCCACGGGAGCGTTTTGCTGATGCGACGGTGCGCGAGCATGACCGCTTTGGTGATGGATCTGTCATGATGTGGGGTGGCTTCGCATTAAACTTCAGAACATCCCTGCTCCAAATTCATGGCAACTTAAACAGTATTGGCTACAGGGATGACGTCCTACAACCTAGGGTTCTCCCAGCTCTGCGGGCCATTGGGGAAGGTGCCATACTACAGGACGATAATGCCAGACCCCACCGAGCGCGTATCGTCAATGACTTCCTGCAGCAACAGCACGTCATAAGGATGGATTGGCCGGCTTGATCACCCGATTTGAACCCCATAGAACATCTGTGGGATGTCTTGGGTCGACAGACACATGCAAACCTCCCTCCAGGAACTAACCTTGAAGTTCTGTCCCAAGTTCTCCAGCAAGAGTGTCATAGAGGCTAGTGGTGTTATGAATGCACGCTTATTTACGTATTCCTGTACATAATACTTTACTGTGTGTATTTGCGTGATTCTGTCTTTGTTTCAAGTCTTTACTACTAAAAGAACTGTCGCCAAAGACGACTACCCGCCTCTATGCTTTATTATTGTATGAATGTAATCAAATGAACGACACTCAATATATTATCAAGAACACAATAATTTAGCGGAGTGACAGAGAAAAGAGAAACACCAATTCAATATGTTTAACTACGAAAATTAACACAACACGCAGTTTTGCATTTTTGTTTGTTTTTGGGGATCTCATTCACACCAAATAGATTTATTTTAGAAAAAGTTATTGTGACGAGATTACTAGTTTTACTCTGTTTATTTACTATTTAGCCTGTTTAGTCATTGTAACCTTAGAAAGTTAGTGTATTACACAGCAGCCAATTACAGTATAGGAGGTACACACACTGCGAGCTTGACGCAGGCAGTTAGTGACGTCAGCACTGTGTGCCTTGAATCTGAAAGTTTTAACCAATGAGACGCAGGCAGAGCGGTTAGAGCCGGTTCTGACTGGGTCAAAACCTAGCATAGCTTAAGTCAGTGCTACGAAAGACACTGAAGTCTACACAGCTAGACCGGAGCAGAGAACTATCTTCACTCATAGACCAGGAAACAGGACTTGTGAATTTTAGAATTCACTCAAGTAGCCACGAGCCTGACTTTGTCAAACAGGTAAATGAACATACTTCTGTTTCATCGTGATATATTTATATTATTGTTGAAATTATGTTGGTGGAATTTTCTATGCATAGATGTGAATTGTTAATCCGAATTTGCGTGACCACGTGGCGAAACACGACCGGTTGCGCCGCCATGTTGTATACCTGACGGAACCACTGTTGTTGAACCTATATGTATGTTTGCAGACCAGTGGCTGTACCAGTGAATGTTTATATTATTATTAATTCTGTATGTGTGTAGTGAGCCACGATTTATATTTATGTATGTATAAAAACTTAGAGTTGAGATTCCAGTGGACCACGGACGTAGCAGAATGTTCGTCGCTTATGTATAGAGATGTGGAGCTATCACTGAGGGCTACTTTGGCTTTCAGTGAGACGCTCTGCAGAAACCGATTATTCAGGGTTGTGCAGAATTTCGTCTCTTATATTACAGACGAGCAGGCGAGCTATCCCGTGCGCCCAACTCCACAGGAAAACCAAGTTGGCTGTTTAGCCCCTACAGCACAAGGCTGAGGGAGCACCCCTGGAAAACATCCTGCAAGACCCCACAGCGTGGCAAGGGACCAAACTACACGACGACACATCGTGTACCAGAAGCTACCTCAACAAAGGGCTTCAAACACACCACACTGCAGTTAAGTGACACGGAAGAAGTGCACCCAAACTGATAGCAAAAGGACCACAGTAGTCCACTCTTCAGAACTGTAGTAAAACGGACCACAGTAGTCCAATCTTCATGAAATCTAGTAGCCAGTGCCCGATGAAGACATTACAGCTGCCTAGACTATCAGTGATCGAATTATTTGCATTGACTTATGACATTTTAAGGTATATTAGCACATCGAAGATCTTGTATAGAGTAGAAGAAATAAATGTGTGATTTTAACTGTTATCAAGTGGCTGCACTACATATGATTCATAGCCGTGTGAAAGCTAGTGTAACAGTGATCTTTTACCATTTTTCTATCTATCTCTGTACCCCAGCCTTAACACAGACCGAGCTAAACAAATAAATTTATTAAAGTAATTCACAGGGTGACTAACTAGCAGTTCCCATCGAATAAAGCGTGAGGGTTACAGCATTCCATTGTGCAGAGCCCAGTAACAACTAAACCCCACGTGACAGTTATAACAATAGGAAATATCTGCTACAAATGCAGATTGAGAAATATTTCAAAGAGCAAAATAATATTTTAAATTCTCATAAATTTTCTAAACAAACAACTGTAAACAAAACAGCAATAGAATGAATAAATTATTTCCCACTACTGTTTCGGAGACCGAGTTGGAAGCAAGTACTATTAAATTATCAACAATGAATTCAAACCGGCCGTCTATGAAAATTATAAATCAGAGTGAGTACTTACTGTTCCAAGTCGCTCCACGAAAACCACAGAACAATTTCTTCCTAAATTATCACAAAACTATTACCTGCCTAAATCCTAATCCTACCTATAATAATTTCAGTAACCATTCACTCTCCATCCTCACTTTTACCACAAAATTATTTGTCCAATCATCATTCACTTCCCCTAGGCTAGACCTAATGCAGTCACACTTCCTCTCTCTCGCTCAAACAGCATCCCAAAGATGCTTAGCCAACATGACTTTTTATAGTCGCTCTTGCACGCTACGCATAACCTAGAGCTAACAAGAAATAGTTCCACATTTTTTCCATAGGCTGTCATGACACCATCCCAGGAAACATCCTCCATAACCTGATACGGTCCATGAGACAACGATGCCAAGACTGCATTGATGCAAACGGTGGCCACACCCGATACTGACTCTATATATTTTTGGTTTCTAAAGTTTTGATTTTGTAAATGAGGGGTATGTCCAGTTAAATTGCATTTACTCGAATTTTAAGCGACTGATGTCTAAAATCTTTTTTGTTATTGATGCAGAAATGATTGCAATAAAATATGATGAACTAATAAATTGAATTTGTGTTTCTCATTTAAAGAGAGACCCATATGTCCAAGTGGCCCTTTTATTATTTTGAGTAGTATAGTTTACAGTTTCATATCTATGAAACTGCTGTGTAAAAAATGTGGGTCAGCGTTATGCATTGCATAGTGTATATAGGTTTTGGAAGTTTCTCATGTTTTACGTGGCTTGGTAGCTACTAGAAGCTTGAACGGAGTTCTGTGCCTTGAATTGTGGACTGGGAGAAGCGGTGTAAGGCCACACTGTCAAGTTGGTACTAATTGTGATCAGATGGCTACTGGATATTTGTGACTGCCACTATTATAGGATAGCTGTAGAATCCTTTTATAAGGGTTGTGTTTGTGTTAAAATCAGCTTAAGGGCAAGCATGACCAGTGTGCTGTTAGAAATGCTATAGAGCAGTACTTTTATAGAAGTATAGCAGAAATATTACTTCCACAATTTCTGTATGAGACTACGTAGAATATTTTCCTAAGGGGGTGTGCTCTTCTGTTAGAGACCGCCCAAGGCCTAGTATCTCGCCAATACTAGGATGTCCTAGGATCATAAGTTAGCGCAGCAGTAACAAACCATCGACTTGTACAGACTGTGTTGTGTTGTGTGTCTGTACCATCACAGGCCGAGGACTGAAGGTGAGTGGTGCCCAGTCTTCTAATTCTTGCAGTGGCTATACACTCTGAGCATGCATACAAGGATGAATGATGATGGATGAAGAGGAAAGAGGTATTTTGATAAATATTATTTTTATATGCTTTTCTTGTTGGAAATGTATCATGGAATGATGTTGAGGTTGTTGCAAGAACGAGGTCAAGGGTGATGATGTATGATAAGTATGGTAGAGGGGTGATGAATATGAGTGAGAGGATGAATCAAGATTTGATTAGGAATGGAATTATAATGCATTTGTATAATAATCATCGTTCATGCAAAGGTATATAAATTATAGAAGAATTATTAATTGTTGTAATGCATAAATAAACAGGTCAAGTTGGCAGATGGTGGAAGGAGTTATGTTCCATGTTATGTTTACATTTTAAATGGATAGCTTAGTAAGATGGGTTATTATGTTGACTAAATTGTGTGTGCCTGCTTGCCAGCAGGAGTTTACTTATGTCTTGTTTGTTGTCAAGGATTCTGAATTTATTTAGTTTTTGAAATGATTCCTATATAGTGGCTTGTGTATTATTGCTGTTTATCTTCCTCTCTGATTCTCTATACTTCTCTCTCTCTCTCTCTCTCTCTCTCTCTCTCTCTCTCTCTCTCTCTCTCTCTCTCTCTCTCTCTCTCTCTCTTTTACTGCTCTGTATCTCCGTTTATCCCCTCCTTCTTCCACCTCATCATTTTCCTTTTTCTCTAGGCGCCCTTGCCATCCAGTTCGAGTGTATGTGTCTGTGCAGCGCATGCATTTTGCGCACAGTGCACGGAGTCGGGACTAACGACTTGTTGACGATCGCGAGGTTGGGTGAAGTTTTGCGTGCATTTTGCGTGCAGCTTGTTTTCATTTTACTTGTTTGTTTGGTGAGATCTGATCTCATGTATAGTTTGTAATTTGGGCTGTGTTTGTTTAGTTGGCCCGTGGCAGTTGTAAGAGCGGATCGTCTTTTTCTTGCAGCTATTTCTTCTACGTTGTTCCTTTTTTCCTCTCGCTTTTCGAGAAACCAAAAGGTCAGTTATGAATTGATTGCATTTAGGTTGTATGCTTCTAGAATGTGAATATTTTGTTCTGATTCTATTTGTGTTCTTTAGATTTCCTTTTATTTTCTCCTCCTTTGTGTCTTTTTCTGCCCTTTTTCTCTCTTTCCATCATTTTCTCCCTCCCTCTTTCTTCTTTTCTCTCATTCTTCCACCTTTCCCTCCCTCTCTTTCCTTTTCTTTCTCTCCTCTCTCCCTCTTTCTTCCTTTCTCTTCCTCTCTTCTTTTGTCTCCCCCTCGTTTTCCTTTCTCACTTCCCCTCCCATTTTTTATCTTTCTTTCCCGTCATCTCTTTTTATCCCTCTTCAATTTCTTTCTTCTTTCTTCTCTCCATTTTCTCCTACTTCCTCTATTTCTCCTTTCTCTTTTTCACTTCTATTTCTTCCTTTTATTGATATCCGTCTTCTTTTCTTTTTCTTCCTGTCTCCTCTGCCTCATCTCTTTTAGCAGGTCGTTTTCTTTGGATGGTTTTTGTCCTAAGACCTTTCCTTGAGTGTTCCTCATGTGCGGTAAAATTATTGTTCTAACTCTATCATATGAATGTGTTCTTACATGTTTCTTGGTTTGTAAGTTTTAAGTCTTTTAGGGAAATAGGGTCTCTAAAATTCTGTTTAAGAAAGATGCATAGGTAAACGTTTATATTTCGAGAACACTCTTGTATGGTCTATGTTGCTGTCTTTGATGCTGTCTGCTCATGTGAACATGTTTGGAGTTGTGCTTGGTTTGAAAAAAATAGTTTCATGCAGTGTATGGCATGTTTATTTTGGCATGTATAATCTGATGTTATCTTCATATATTCTATGTTTTGTTACATTGTTTAACATAGGTGTTTATGTTTCGACAGATTTCACCTAAACAGTCACCTAGACAGTCAGTTGTTTGGCTTGTGGTTCGGACTTGGTCTGATGGTGCACTCTCTTGTCCCCCCTTTTGAAAGCCAATAAAATAGGGTTGCTGTTTCGAGTGAGTCTGACTAAAATACGAGATGAATGCCAGTTAATAGATTTAGTGGCTAGCACATTTGGCCTGCTTGACTGTTTGCATGCGTGTTGTTTGCTGTTGCTTCCATGCTGGTGTTGTATGGTGCCATGCGTTGGTTCAACGATGTTCTGAACCGGTCCGAGAAGCTAAGACGTGGTGTGACCTTAGCCGCCTTGGTGCTGCATGACTCCTACCACATTGATGCTGCACTGCGGTACTCATGTCCACAAACACTCACCAACATACAACATGACATGCCCATAAACCCATACTACACACTTAGTGAACATTTAATACAGTGATTTTTATAGAATTCGTCGAAGGTTGTGATCAAGTCTGGTTTCCTTATGGACTGTGCTAGGTTTTGAAAACAGTGGGGATTTTTGGGAACTCAATGTGGAAAAGCAAAAGATATGTGTTGCTGATTCCAGATGATAGTAGTTAAGCTTAGTAATGAATAACGAAGATTGGTGCTGGTTTATGCAAAGGTTTTGATGTTAAACATATTCTCGCAGAGCATATTGATTGTATACATAAGCCACCTGTTCTAATAATTCATCTTTATTTTAATATCGTTTTATCATTAGTTGTGTTTGCACTTTGTGTCCAATGTTTAGGGGGTTTTCTGATTGGTCAAGGAAAGTTATTGATTGTTAATTGTTGGGGTTGTGGGGACCGGTTAAGGGTTGAGGTAGGGTTAGATTTCCCATATTCCTGTGTGTATATGTGTTGAATAAAAGAGTATAACTGTTCATCTGGTATTTGTGTTAGTATTTTAGTTTGAGTTTGAATCCCCTCACTCGCTGTTTGAGCTGAAGTCACCGAGCCCATTCGGGTGACGTAACAGTAATGTAATGTTATTGCTTGTTATTGCTTGTTATCTTTATAATATTTATACATCAAGTAACTAGAAGCCCCCAGACTAGCAGCAACAAAATAATAAATTAATTTGCTGGAAGCAGATTGGTTTGGCTCTAATGATTCTTAATGTTTTGTTGCTAATAAGTGTGAGTTATTGGTTCTTATTTTGACTGTTTTTTGTTTAATATATTCACTTTTGTTTGTCTGTTCAGAGAATAAAGAAATGACTTGTCTGTGCCTCTTCCCTTATTATCCTCTCCCTTTTCTCATAAATTTGTTTTTTTTAATAGTTTTAACATCGCCTCTTCATCACTTTTAAAACCTTCCTCACAACAGAGAAAGAGAAGAAATTAGAAAAAGAAGGAACAGAACACTAGAGAGAGTAAGTATGCGATCTTTGCGCCAAGTTGCTCAAGGCGATCTTTTATTATAATTTATGTTGTTTTAAGAAAAAAAGGACAAATTTGTAAAAAAATCTCAAAGTAACGTATGTAGAGTTTCATAAAAGTCATCACAACGGCGTTTCTACCCGGGGGGGGGGGGGGGGGGGGTGTGTGTGTGTGATAGCGTCATTGTCGAGGGATCTAAATCACTGTAGATATCATCATCATCATCATCATCATCATCATCATCATCATCATCATCATCATCATCATCATCATCATTATCATTATTTATATTCAGTGTTATGTTGATGTTATGGTTTCATTGCTTTGGGATTTTATATGCAGATGGACATTGCACGAAGAATTTCCTGTCAGGTGTTTGTGGGAACAATAAAGGATTCTGTATTCTGTATTCTGTGTATTTTGTAAAACTTCATTTTAATTTTTTTAAAAGTTTTCAACAGATTTCTAAGTCTTGAAATTTTGTAGCTTCAATATTTGGGTCCCAAATATACTCTGGCCACTTGTGATGGTGGGTCTATTGTTGTCTAATGTGCTGTGGGTAAATCTAGTCTCTTGTTACAGCACTCAGCAGAAGAACCTACCACATCAATTGAAGCATTTCACAATTAAAGTCAGTAGGTAGGCGCACCACACTCATAAATATCATTCTTATTATCAACACCTAAGTCCTGAAGTCCTGAGCTTGATATATAACTAATTCGTCTAATAACTTGGTAAAACCATCAACACTATCACTGTCAGTCCGCCATTATGATCGCTAAAATGTGCGACAAAAATCCGTTCAGAAATCGATTAAAAAAATAATGCTCCAATATATAAATATATCTGTTACTAAAGATACAAATGCAGCTCTAACTCAACGAAGCACTATTTTGATGCCAAAATAGTACGGCCTTCCCAAAAAGTCAGAAGAAACCATGTGGAGTTTCATGTGTGTGTCATCAGAACGTACACACCAACGAGGAAGCAGTAGAAAGGGTGAAGATTGAATGTGAGGAAATGTTTGGGTGAGGGAGAGGGTTGGGTATGTGTGTGAAAATTTCATTTGCGTATGTTTATTCCTGAGGTTTGAGAGGCCCCAAAGGTAGCTATGAAGCGAGTTTCATTCCTAGTCGCTACTGCTTTTACTATTACTTCTAGTGTTCACTGTTATTATTTGAATTTTACGGACAGAAAATTTTCGACAGCTTCACTTACTCCTATACACATTCTGTGTTATTAGTATAAGTTGCTTCAACATGCCCTACAAAGAAAACAGGGGGCAACGACGGCAGAGAATAAACTATTCGACGAATCTGCGTTCCAGTCAGCAAGACCAAAATTCGAGAGATCAGTCTCCTTCCCAGTGCAAATTCGACGTTGACATGGAAGCTATTCAGAGTGCCATTCTTACCAGAGTCAACCAGAAGTTCAAATCTACGGACATTTGTGGTGCCGGTGTTGTTGGAGGTGATGGTGGTGGTGCGGCGAATGCGGCGTCGTCCAGCAATCAATACCAACCATTGTGGAGAGTGTTGCTGCCGCTGTTGGTGAAGCAGTAAAAAGTGTGTTAAAGAGTCATCTTGAGCCAAAAAACGACCGCAAACAACAGATGCAAGTGGTACGACACAAACTTCTTTTACTCAAATATGAGAACGACCGGCTTGAACAGTATAGTCGCATAGAAACGGTGCGTATCGTCGGAATTCGCGAAGAAGTCAGCGAGAAGTTGGAAGAGAAAGTCCTTGATGTCTTCAAAGCGACTGGTGTCGATGTTTCCGCTGATGATCTTGCTGTTGTTCATAGAATTGGGAAGAAGAATGGAATGCACTCGAGATACGTTCTTGCAAAGTTCGTTTCAAGAAGAAAGAAGTCAGAGCTGATGAGACAGTGCAAGAAGTTGAAAGACAGAAAAGAAATGAAAAAAGTCTTCATCAACGACGACCTTACGGTCCTTCGGTCCAAGCTATTTAGCTACATCAAAAGCAGTGGAAAGTTTGAGCGAGTGTGGACGGTGGATGGAGGAATCTACTGCGTGAAGAAAACCATACCGGGAGCTGCAACAAACGTCCAAGTGCTGTCGGCTGAATCTGCAGACGATTTGTTCGAGCTCGGGTTTGACAGCATTAACTACGGGGAGCTCAGAAGAGAGTTGCTTCCCTTGCGATGTCGGAAGGGTGTGTTTTGAATTGCGGAGCGAATCGTCCAACTTTTTGTTGAGTATTCTCTTCACTTTGCTTGTTTTGTTTCCATTGGAGTGTTTATATGAACTCAGAGGTAAGAGCCGGAAAGTTTTTTGTTCGAGAATCGTGTACAGTGGTTTTGTTTCTTGTTATTCTCAGCGTTGACATTTTGTTACTTTTGTGTCTTCCCCTTGGGGTCATGAGCAATCTTGCCACTGTAGATTGTTCTAACCTATAAAGGGTACAGTGAAAGCCCCAGTTGAAAACCTGTCTTGCCTTTGTAGGCATGACAAATTAACTGCGGCAACAGTTCCCCCGTTGGAGTGCCGGGGGTTTCAGTATAAATAGTATCCCCACTTTCTGGAAATTTAGTGCTTTAAATTCCCACTGTCGCTGTCTTCCTCATTTGCTCTTTCCCATTCCCGATCTGTCCTACCACTCTGCTATACTATCTTCTTCTTCGCTAGATCAATGACCTACCTTTTTTCTTGAAAACTCTTCCTGGACAAGACTCCTTGTTTGTGTATGAGGTCTGTTGGATCAGCTTGGGAATGTTGGACGCTTTCTGCCGGGTGGTCACTAGGGCTTCCTATGAATGTACTATTTAGCACTATAGGCATTTTATATGTATGTTTTTTGTTGATGATTTATAATGATGTTTGTATTCTATTTTGTTTTTGTAATCGGGGAGTTCGCGTAGTTGAGGTCAACCCTCAGCCGTCCCTCGCGTGGGATGTCTTTATTGTAAAGTGACTGGCCGGTGGAGGGCATTCAATTTTCCCACTGGGGTTGTTTCAACAGATCTTTTATGCGGATCGGGGGTTGTCCGGTCCTGATTTGGCTCGGAAGAGTCCGCTGGACCTAAAGCAATAATAAATCAATCAATCAATCAATCACTTTTGTGTCTGTGAGTGACTATTGCAACATGGCGACTAGTAATAGGCCTACAAGTGTTGAACCGGTTTTTCTCTTTAGAAGAGAACTTCCGCCAGAAAATAACATCCGTTATGACACTCTGGAAATATGCTTAGCTGCAGAGAAAATATCTGCTTCTGAAACTATTCTAGGAGCTCAAGAAATTCGAGGTCTTTGGAGAATATATCCTTTGACAGTAAATGCAAGAAATGTATTGTTGTTGTCGGGCGTGTCATTGCACTCGTGCTCGTTACAGGCTCATGCAAAAAAACTTTTCATTTTGAGAGATAGCGGTAATATTGAAATTCCTGTGACTAAAGTATGGATATCTGATGTGCCAATCTCGGTTGATGGGAAAGACGTTGAATCTGCGCTGGTTCGACTTGGTTGTGTGCTTAGGTCTTCAATGATACATGAAAAAACAAGAAACAAGGATGGCAAACTAATAAAAGAAAATCTATATTTAATTATATGAAGTGTAGCAAATATGATGTGATTTGTCTACAAGAATCTTACATCACAAAGGATATTTCTGAAGAATGGAAAAAAGAGTGGGGTGGGGAACTTATATTTTCAGCGGGGACGGCACACAGCGGTGGGTAAGTAATATTGATTAAAAAGGGTTTTTCTGCCGATTGCTCAATTGTTTATGAATCCTCAAGAATATTGATCGAAAATACACTCGCAGTGGTAAATGTATATGCACCAAATGGTGATAAGGATAAAGAGGTATTTTTTGAAAACACTACTAAGGTTATAAATAATCTGCAGATTGAGGACATTGTTTTGTGTGGTGACTTTAATTGTGTTTTAAATAACGACAATGATGTTATTACTGGTGACAAGCACTCGGTTAATACAGTTAAAAAATTTAATAACATTTTGAATAACTATGATTTGCATGACACATGGCGAATCTTTCACGCAGAGGAAACTGAGTATACTTGGTCAAAAAGAAATCCCTTTATTGCTAGAAGACTTGATTATATGTTAGCAAGCTCTGGAGTTTTGGATAAAGTTATCCAAAGTGATATTGTGTCTGTATCAATGACAGATCACAGGGGATGCATGATGGTTCTTAAATGTTCCAAAACAGTTAAAGGTCCTGGATATTGGAAACTCAATAACGCACTGCTACAAGATTTGGAGTTTGTTACTGAAATGAATCAAGTTATTGATACATTCATATTAGAAAATAGTAATAATGAGGATCCTCAGATGTTATGGGAATTGTTAAAACTTAAAATAAAAGAATTATCAGGTAAATTTGGTAGACTGAGAAGCTGTGAAAAAACAAATAAGCTTGCTCAGCTACTGAATACATTAAACTCTCTTGATAATGCTTTAGCAAAGACTCCAGATTGTATTATTACGGATTCACAGAGCGACCGTCGAACTAGCAAGACGTGTTTTCATCGCTCTCCCGTTTATAAAATTAGGGTGAGCGACTTTGCTAGTTGTTACTATGTAATTGACTGAGTGTTCACTGGCTGAGAGAGAGGCGATGTTTCTATTGTAGGGTAGAGAGGAAAATGAAGTTGTACTCTTAGTAATTGATGTTTGAATTACGAAGAAGATTGTACGCAAGAGGATTGTTTTACACAGATGTCTAGAAAAATAACAAACTTCTTCAACAGTACCCCTACAAGTAAAAAAGAAGGACAGGAGGAGAGAGAAGAGAAAGATTCTGTTATCATCGTCAGGTAGTAGTGAGAACGAAGTTAGTCCAGTAGTCCGTCAGGAGAGGAAGAAAAAAACCGTAACCTTGGACCTGTCTGATTCAGTGGATTCTACCATCAGTGACGCATGCAACATGGACGCACAGGAATTTATGGCAATCTTGGATAAAAAAAACTAAGTGTGGTGGCTACAGCAGAAGACATACAAAATCTTGGCAAGAGGTTTGAAGAAAAACTAGATAAACTAGAAAGCCAGCTGTTCGACATGGCGAAAGTGACGGACAGTATGAAGACAGAAATGAAGCGGCTGAAGGCGGAGAACCAGAGTCTGAGGGAGAAGCTGACGGCGGTGGAGAGCAGCCAGAACGACCTGGAACAATACGATAGGCGCTGGAATGTCAGGGTCTTCAACGTCTCCGAGATGAAGAACGAAACGAGCGACGACTGCGCCAAGCAATGCTGCCAAATCTTCACAGAGCTGCTGGGCGTGAAGACGGATGAGCGAGACCTGGAGGCGGCGCACCGTGTGGGAAGACCAGCAGCAGTAGCGGGCAGTCAGAAGCGTGCCAAACCCATCATTGTACGCTTTAACAACCGCAAACTGAGGGACCAAGTACTGGCGAGCAGGAAGAAGCTGAAGGGGAAGGGCATCTCTGTGGGCGAGGACCTAACGGCGGCGAACTACAGGTTGGAGCGACAGGTCTACAAACACTCCGCTACCTTGGCTACATGGTCTGCCAATGGTAAAATCTTTGCAAAACTAAAAAACAACGTAAAAGTCCGAGTTAACTTCGGTGATGATGTTGACGCTGTTTTGTCTAGAGCGATGAAATCAGGTGACAGAAACGAAGAGAACAAGTAACTTTCTGTGGTGGTGGTCTGTTTTTTTTATGTGTGGTTACTTTAATCCATGTTTCTGTAAACTACAGTCTGTAAGTAAAATTTACATTTTTTCTAAGTTAATCTCCTCTTTCTATGTTTGTGCGATTGAGCGGCTCCTGACATGATAATTGTCTGCATACTTACTTAAAAGTGGAATAACGGAATTATTTTTTTATTTATTTTATTCTATCCATATATTTATGTATTTATTTATTTATTCACTAATAATACTTATTTATTTTATTCATTTTTTTTCTGCTTCTTTTTTTTTTCTTATTCTTTTTTGGGGTCATTCCTCATGGAAGCGTTACCAGAAATTAAAACTCCTATTTTAAGTTTATATAAGCTGCTATGGTTTTCAAATAGAGCTAAACTATTTTTATTCACTCAAAAACAAACGTATTTAAGTGCATGGTTGCATGAATGTATGCAGTTGATGAGGCGGCGAACCCAGCCCATTTTCTCTTGATGTCATAGAAAGTTTATCGTTATCAAATCAATTTTTGGAATACAACGTGTTTGGTTTATTGCTTGTTGGTTGTTTTCTGTTCTTTTTTTTTTCTTTTATTTGCTGAGTTTGTGTTTGTGGCAAGAACTAGCCACTTAATGGTACAATTATTTTTATTTCAATATGATTTGTTAATACATACATATGTTTTAATGAAGATTGACAACGCTGGTGGTTTGTTGTTGGTGTGGTTGTTGCTTCCTTATTTTTTAAGATGCATTATTAGGGCCTGCTTCCTTTTGCTTTGAGGTCTGGAGCAGGGGTGGATCTCCTTCTTTCATGTTTTCTCTTGTCATAAGGGCACTTGTTGCAATGCGTTGGTACATTTTTGCCACCATAATTATTACTACAGACAGCAGCAGTAGGTGAAATATGTCGCGTTTACTATGACTGTATGATTACTATGTGGCACCAGGAACAAAATCTCTCAATGTGGTGGTATTTATTTGTAATTTAAAATATGCTAATTTGTTCACTTCATAATCGTATTTTATATCTGATAGAGTTGAGACTGATAAACATTAGCTCCTAAGTACTGATGACGTTGATGGAGGATGTTAGGATGATGATGAAGGGAGCGGTGGCGATGAAGGGTGATGGATGGTGATGATGTCGATGATGATGGTGATGACAATGATAGAGATGGCACAGGTATTGTCAAGGCAGGTTCACAGAGCTCAAAAGAGGAAGAAAACAATTATGACATGAAGAAGTTAGGGAGAGACAAGACGTGTGTACAATTGTGCATTTATATATAAACATTTTTTCTTTGTAAAGAACTGGAAAGTTTGCTGGTTTGGATTTTAGTGGCGGTCTGTTTTTTCTTATGTAACAAAAGAAATGTTTGTTTGTTTGTTTTTTTAAATCTAGCTTTTGTCTGGAATGATTTTGTTCACGTGCCTGTGTTCATGATAATGACTTCTAAATAAGCTCTTCTTTATGTTTGCTGGTGTTGCCTTTAACCTTTATATCACCGTGTTTGTAATCGTGATTTTTCCCTTCTTATTTATTTATTTATTTATTTATTTTGTTAATTTATTTATTTATTTATTTAATTTAAAATGATTCTCTTTAACAGCAGGTTGTTTGTTCGTTGTTCTTCCAGCTGTTTTTAGTTACACTTTTTCAGATGTTTCAAAAGCATAATTTTTGTTCCCGGTGGGTTTGTTTTGTCAGAGTCTGCAGAGATCACTGCAAGTAATGGTGGTCATGCAGAGGTTGCCTGTTTGTTGATTTTATGATTGTAAACTACGTTGTTTATGTTAATGAATGTATTGGAAAACTTTATCCTTCCCTCCCCCTCCTATCCCCCATTTTCCCTTCCATTTCCCTTCCCTCTCTCCTCTGTGTAGATTACTTCATTATTACCATCGCTTTTTTCTCATCTTGTGAGCTCAGTTCAGCTTGGTTTATTTATATTTGTTTTGCTGATGAATCTCTCCCTGCTAGTCGGATATTACTGGCTGATAAAAATAACCATGACATGTTTTGTTTTGATTGCGGTCTGTGACCTCTATGCAACTGCAGCGTTAATAAGTTCACTAGTATAATCACCTGTTTGATTTATGAATAACTCTGAGTCAGACATTAACATAATATCAGTTAATTGCCGGGGTCTTGCCAATTCAAATAAAAGACGGGATGTTTTTCATTATTTACGGCAAAAATCTTCTTCCATTTATTTTCTACAGGACACGCACTTTGACCCCAAATTAGAAGAATACATTAGAGCTGAATGGGGGTACAAAGCTTTTTTCGCTTCATATACTACAAATTCAAGAGGTGTTGCTATTTTATTTAACAATAATTTTGAGTTCGAAGTCAAAAGGGTTTGTAGGGATGTAGAAGGCAATTTCCTTTTATGTCACATCAAAGCTATGGATAAAGATTTGCGGTTAGTCAATGTTTATGGTCCAAATTTAGATGATCCAGACTTTTACGTTAATCTGGAAAGCCATGTTAGAGAAATAAATGTAGATAATATTATTTTTGGTGGAGATTGGAATTTGGTAATGGATTTTGAAATGGATTGCGACAATTACAGACACAAAAATAACCCACGGGCTCAAGATCAAGTTTTTAATATGATGGATAACTTAGACTTATTAGATATATGGAGGGAACTAAATATAGATACAAAACGCTACACTTGGAGAAGAGGTAACCCCATTCAGCAGAGCAGGTTAGATTTTTTTCTCATCTCTGACTTCATGTCTACTTTTGTTATAGACGCTGATATCACCCCTGGTTACAGAACAGACCATTCAGTTATAACTCTCAGGCTAAGCTTCGGCCCCTCACCTCAAAGAAAGATGTTGTGGAAGTTCAACTCATCCCATCTTAAAGATAAGGCATATGTAGATCTGATTAATGAAAATATAAATTCAGTGATAGAGGAATAAGCAGCTACGCCATATCACAGAGTCGAACTTCAAAGCATTCCTACTAATGAAATACTTTTTACTATCTCGGATCAATTGTTTCTTGACGTTCTCTTAATGAAAATAAGACAAAAAACTATTTCATATGCAGCCTATAAAAAACGCCAAAATACAGAAGTACAGAAAGCTTTGGAAGAAAGTATCGGTAGATTAGAAAAAATAGATAATAGGACAGATGAAGAAGGTCTTAGAGAAAGTGGTTCTAGCCCAACTGATCGAGCATCTGCAAGCAAACAATCTGTTAGAAGTGTATCAGAGTGCATACAGAAAGGATCACAGTGTGGAGACAGCCGTGCTGAATGTTCTGGATGGCCTACTAATGAGTTCAGATCAGAAGCGAGTTTCTCTCATGGCGCTTCTTGACCTCAGCGCGGCTTTCGACACGCTGGATCATTCTGTACTGCTTCAAAGACTTAACAAATCATTTGGCCTACGTGGTGTTGTTCATGACTGGTTTGTGTCGTATGTGCAGGATCGCTTTCAGTCAGTTCTGGTTGATGGTGTTTTATCATCACCCGACTCACTTGTATTTGGTGTACCTCAGGGTTCTGTGTTGGGGCCTGTGTTATTTACATTGTATTCTCAGCCACTTTCAGACGTCATCACAGACCATGAATGTAATTTCCATAAATATGCAGACGATACTGAACTGTCCAAGAGTTCTCAGCCATCAGACTTTAAGACTGTGCAGTCAGACATTCAAACTTGCATCCATGATGTTCTTTCCTGGATGGATAGCAATAAGCTTAAATTGAACACTGAAAAAACTGAAATCATGCCAGTAGGCAAAGCCTCGTGTCTCAGGCAGGTCGGCAGCGACTCCCTAGTTGTAAATGGCAGCAGCATTCCGTACCAAGACTCCGTGCGCTATCTTGGAGTCAAAATTGACCAAACCTTGTCAATGCAAGATCAAATTGGTACTATTTGTCGTGCTACTTTTCTCGAGATGAGGCGCATTGCCTCTATTCGACCGTTTTTAACCGAGTCAGCGTGTGCAGCTCTTGTCAATGCTTTTGTAACATCACGGCTTGACTTCTGCAATTCTGTTCTGGTGGGTCTTCCAACTGAACAAATAAATCGCCTTCAACGCGTACAAAACAACGCAGCGCGTCTTATTTTGAAACGGAAGAAAAGGGATCACACCACTCCCTTACTATGCAAGCTTCACTGGCTGCCGGTGAAGTTTCGCATTCAATTCAAGGTCTGCATTTTGGCATTTCGGTTCTTTGAAGGCACACTACCATCCTACCTAGCCAATGCACTTGTAGCCTATAAACCAACTCGGGCACTACGTTCTTCGTCTGAACGTCTTTTAACAGCACCACTCCGAAATATGAAAACTTTCGGAGAACGTGCATTTTCTTTTGCTGCGCCTACTCTCTGGAATTCGCTGCCGGCAAACATGAGAGGCGTATCTGACTTGGCAACATTCAAATCGCAACTGAAAACGTATTTGTTCAAGCTTGCGTTCAAATAATTATTATTATTATTTTTGTTTTTATTTCATTGTAATATTATGCCATATGTGTTGTAATGACAGGATGTACAATGGATGAATGCGAGTGGGTGCGCAATGAGTCACAATTTGAGATTTGCGCGATATAAGTACCATTCATTATTATTATTTATTATTAAGAAAACAGGCAGTTAAGTGAAGGTAGAGAAGAGTTAGAGAAACATAGGGAGAAGATAATGGAAGGGGTATTAATTAGGTCAAGGGCAAGGTGGGTGGCAGAAGGGGAAAAGGTAACTAAATATTTTTTGTGGACTGGAAAAGCGTAATTTTGTTAGTAAATGCATGAAGAAGATTATAAAGAACGATGAATCCGAGGTTAGTGAGCCACGCGAGATTGTTAACGAAGTTAAGACTTTCTACCAACATTTATATGAAAAGAAAACATTAGAGGATATAAATATTTCTGACTTTGTAACTAATATAAAATCTTTAACAGCAGAAGAAAGGCATGCACTTGAAGGAGAAATAACACTAGACGAAGCAAGTTCTGCTCTGAAAAACATGAAAAACTATAAAAGTCCAGGCTCTGACGGTTTCACTGCTGAATTTTTTAAATTTTTCTGGCTAAAATTGGGTCCTTTAGTTATTCGTTCTCTTAATGAAGGCTTTAGAGTAGGTAGTCTTTCTACAACACAAAAAGAGGGCGTCATAATCTGTATA
>CM072524.1:60158078-60305578 GCA_036898135.1 Oncomelania hupensis | reverse complement strand
TACAAATTCTTGGTGTATGTTTTTCTAACAGTAATACTGCTTCTCTTATTATGCAGAACTGGGCAGATAGACTACTTAAAATTAAAATATTGATGGCTACATGGGAAAGGAGAAATCTAAGTATCATGGGAAAAATTTGTATTATAAAAACCTTTTTAATTTCACAATTTGTATACATTATGCAAGCATATATTGCCCCAGACTGTGTTCTCAATGAAGTGAATTCTTTGCTGTACAGGTTTTTGTGGCGTAAACAAGACTGTAACCGAAGAGCATTTGAGAAAGTGAAAAGAACTGTTTTATGTGACAGAGTTGAAAACGGAGGGGTAAACATGATAGATATAAGACAACTGCAGATCTCTTTTATACTCCAGTGGGTAACAAAACTATTTAAGACCTCACCGCATGAAAGATGGACTGTCACTCCCACTCTGCTGTTTTCGCACTTTGGTGGTAATTTTGCATGCTTTTTCTTAAATACTTCAAGTAACTTATTTAAAGGGTTAAATAAAGTGACATCTGGATTTTGGAGAAAGGTATTACAAACGTGGCTAGATAATAACAAACACTACACTGACAACATTTGCTCTAGGTTATGGAATAATGTAAATGTAAAATATGCGGGAAATGTTCTGTATTTCGAGGACTGGGTTGTGGGGGGTTATACTTATATAAGAGATGTAGTCGATGGCTTTGGCATGGTTTCTTATGGAGATGTTTGTCAGAGGTTAGGGAATTCTCCAAATAGGATTTTAGAATACATAACAGTACGTGCAGCAGTTGCCAGGTTCTTACATTTGTTTCCATCTTGTTCACAAAATGAAGCATACCCTAGCACTCCCTTATTTCATAATAAAACCCTGGTAAGGGCTCGTGACTTTAGGAAACAATTAGTTGCTACAAAAAGAACCCAGCCTTGTGCTGTTGGATTCTGGAAAAGAAAATTTGATATTGACATAGATAAACATTACAGGGTTATTGCAAAAATAGCCACAACGGAAACGAGGCTTAGAGTTCTTCATTGGAAAATACTACATAATATATATCCTACTAATATTCTATTACAGAAAATGAAGGTAGTTGATAATAATAAATGTTTTTATTGCAAAGATATTGTGTATGTCATTGAACATTTCTTTTATTTTTGTCCAGTACTAATGATATTTTGGTCAGATATAGAAACATACATTTTGTCTACGATAAATGTGAGTGTTAAATTAAGTGTTAAAGAAGTGATGTTTGGTATTTTGAATGACAGGGAAATTGGTAAAACAAACGTTGAGAAGGTTAATCATGTTATTTTGATAGCTAATATGTGTATAAGTATTTATAAGAAAACTAAATCAGTGTTCTCACCTATGCATATTTTTGAAAGACAAATGTTGATTAGAAATCTGTAAAAGCCATTTTATTTTGTTTGTGCCACTTTTGAAAGGAATTAAAAAAAAAGAACCAATGAAGAAGGATTTGAGCAAATAAAAAACAAAACAAAACAAATCGAAAAAAAACAAAAAACAAACTACGGGGAACTTGGCCTTGCCGAGTACTGAAGCGACGACGACAACTAGCAGTGTGCGGGGGCTTCTGGCTGTAATGTTGGCACAGCCGTGTATGTAAACCCTTTTAACTCGTTAAATGCTCTTAAGCATACTGTTTTACCTACTCGTTGTCTTAAGTATGACTCTTCTCTTGTCAATAATACAAACAGCCCTCTCATTAACACCATATCAAATGTTCGTAAGTCTGGTGTTGATCATGGTCTTAAATCAAGCCCCGAGCAGAACAATTTGCTGACAAGTAATATCTGTGAAAACTGTTGTTGTTGCCATTGCTGATGCTTTATACAGTGAATCTTTACCGGAGTGTGAAACAACAAATAACAGTCATTATGATCATGGTATTGATTCTGATAAGGGAGGAATTGATGAGGAGGAGGATGTTATCGATCATGATTCTACTGGTGATGATGTTTTCCATGATGGGGCTGGCGCTGATGGTTGTGGTGATGTGATTGATGATGCTAGTGGTGGTGATGAGGGTGATGATGATGTTATTAATAAAAAATTCGAAGATGCTATTGCTAATGCCTTTGATGATGATGATGATGATGATGATGATGATGATGATGATGATGATGATGATGATGATGATGGCGCTGATGTGATTGATGAGGCCGGTGGTGGAAATGAGGGTGATGATGATGT
The DNA here is from genome assembly GCA_036898135.1 of Oncomelania hupensis. Classification (NCBI taxonomy): domain Eukaryota; kingdom Metazoa; phylum Mollusca; class Gastropoda; order Littorinimorpha; family Pomatiopsidae; genus Oncomelania; species Oncomelania hupensis. Next base: position 60,303,374 of record CM072524.1, on the reverse strand, counting down.
TATTAATTAGAAACTCTGAAGATGCTATTGCTAATGCCTTTGATGATAATGATGATAATGATGATTGTGATTATGACACTACTGATGTGGGTAATTCATTTGATGATGTTCGTGATGACACTGTGATTCATGTTGACGGTGCTGGCACTGATGGTAATGATGGTGTGATTGATGAAGCTGGTGGTGGCATACATAAATATGAACCTGAAAACTCCCTATATTTTTTAGCCTTGTGGTGTTCAAAGTAAGTTGCTGTCCCCCAATTTTGTGCAGTTTGTTGCAGGTTATGATATTGTGCTTTTATCTGAAACAAAACTTGACGACGCTGATCATATCTGCATCCCTGGGTATACAATATTTTACAAAACCAGAAGTAAATTCAAGAGGAAGTCTGGGGGCCTAGTTCTCTGGGTAAAAGACAGCATTTCCTAGTATGTTAGCGTGATTGAATCTAATAATAGACAGGATAAAGTAGATACGTCAGTATTATCTTATTATAAATTTGTTGACTATGAATTGAGTCACGATGTTGTATTTTTCCAGCTAGATAAGGGTTTCATAGATCAGACCTATTATTTGGTGGTGTCTATTTTCCTCCTGAGAATTCTGGTTATTTTGATCGTTGTGCTTTTACAAAGCTTGAAAACTCAATCGCTTGCTTAAATGCAGACAGATTTTGTTTACTTGGAGATTTTAATGCTAGGACAGGTTGTTTATTTGATTTTGATGTGAGTTGCGTGAGTGTTAAAGCTGATAAAAATAATATAGATGATCATGGTAATGATGATGGCGATGTTGATGGTAATGATCATGACAATGATGATTTTGATGTTGACGAGTTAAGCCACATGATTGAGCTAATTTTTGATGCCAGTAATATTGTCTTGCCAGAACGTCTCTCTGATGATACATTTGAAAACGTAATGGGTCATAATTTATTTAAGTTTTGCAAAATCATGAATGCCTGTATAGTTAATGGCCCAATAGGTCTTCCCGATAATAGTAAACATTTCACTTGTAAAGATGCCAGTGTTGTACATTATTGTATTATCTCAAATAACTTGTTTAAACGCATCTCAGACTTTTATATTCACGATGTCTGTAAATTGTATTCCGATGTACACAAAGCAATAACATTAAAACTCTGGATTAAAACTGTCAATGACGAATTGACTGAAGAAACAAATAACAGCAGACATAACTGTAAAACTGAAGCTATTAATAATACCAAAATGGTACCCAGATAGCAAACAAAAGTTTGTCAAAAACCCTAAGATAAGATAAGATAAGATAAGAATATTTATTAACCAAGTAAAAACGTTACAAGGATTTTGGTGTGGCATGGCGACAATGAAAAACATCCTTTATTGCACAGTCACACATGCATTCATCGTCATACACTTCATTGGCATACAACATATATACAGCACTAAAGGATAGGTAAACACAGTGTTAAACATACATCACTAATCAGTCATATAAAGTTATGGAGTCAAACACACCCTGCAAGTAAAACAAAATACAGCATTAAAACAATTTAACAGCATTAAATAAAATGAGAATTATTAAGAATGTTAGGCTTCAAATCCAAATCTACACACACCACAACACAACACACACACACCCTCACACACACACACACACTCTGCATAGCATACTCCTATTTTACAAAGGTACAAATCAAGCAATGGTTATGAGTTTCCAGTTTATACAGATCATTCCATGTTTGGTGATGTACTGAGGACAGCGTCTGGGAAGAAACTGTTTATGAATCGAGAAGTTCTGGCTCTTAAAGCACGGAACCGACGGCCAGAGGGCAGAAGCTCGAAGAGACTGTTAGCTGGGTGTGATGGATCGCAGACTGTCTTTTCCGTTTTCCGTTTCATTCGCGTTGTGAAAATGGAGGTGACAGATGGAAAGTCGCAACCAGCTATTTTGGAGGCAGTCTTAACAATGTGCTCGAGCTGTTTCTTTTCTATCGCGGTTGTGCTGCCGTACCAGACAGTGATAGAGAAGCACAAAATGCTCTCTATCACCGCGCGATAGAACTGTGCCATAATTTTACTAGACATACCGAACTTTCGCAGCTGTCTTAGAAAGTGGAGACGCTGTTGGCACTTTTTTTCAATGGACGTGGTGTTATTATTCCAACTTAGGTCGCTCGAGATGACGGAACCGAGAAATTTGAACGAGTCGACCTGCTCAACGGTTTCCCCATTGATGACAAGGGGCAATACCGGGACCTTTATTCGGCGAAAGTCGATCACGACCTCTTTTGTCTTCGAGACGTTTATTTCCAGGTCGTTGTCCGAGCACCAGCCAACAATTCTCCGAACCTCTTCCCGATACGCAGTCTCGTCCGTATCAGAGATCAGACCTTCGAGTGTAGTGTCATCGGAAAATTTCAACATTTTCACAAACGGGGTTGCAGATACACAGTCATTTGTGAACAGAGTGAAGAGTAGTGGAGAGAGAACGCATCCTTGTGGAGCGCCAGTGTTCAGTGTTACAGAGGCAGAGAATGAGTTGTTGAATCTGACGACCTGAGGACGGTCTAGAAGAAAGAATCCAGTGACATATAGAGGGGTGAATATTGAGTTGGGAGAGTTTGTCAAAAGGCTTGTGAGGGATGATCGTGTTGAAAGCACTGGAGTATTCAATAAATAAAACTCTGGCATAGGTACGTGGGGTCTCCAAATGCTGCAGGATGAAGTGCAGGCCAAGAGCGACTGCATCATCAACTGACCTGTTCGCTTGGTAAGCAAACTGGAGTGGGTCAAGTAAGTGACCTGTGGAGGCCTTCAGGTAGCGGAGAACAAGCTGCTCCAAAACCTTCATGACAACAGACGTCAGCGCCACGGGGCGGTAGTCGTTCAGCTGGGTGACCTTGGATTTCTTAGGAACTGGGACGATCACGGACGACTTGAAGCACCGCGGCACCGACATCTGCTGTAGGGAGCTGTTGAAGATGTCGGTGAAGACAGGAGCGAGCTGGTCAGCACAGGACCTTAAGGCAGCCGTAGACACGTGGTCGGGACCAGAAGCTTTCCTGGGATTCTGCCTCTGGAAGAGACGCTTCACCTCCGCCTCCTGAACGCTGAAGGGCGGCGTCACAGCCGCCGCGTCTTCAGGAAGCAGAGGACGGTAGCCAGGAGAGGGGTTCTTCTGGTCAAACCTGCTGTAAAACAGGTTTAACCTATCCTGGAGCTCCGGGTCTGGGTCGTCGTGGGTTGATGCCCTCTGCTTGTAGCCAGTGGCCCGCTGCAGGCCCCGTCACACCTCTCGTGTGTTGTTGGAGGAGAACTGGTCCTCGATCTTCTTCCTGTAGGTCGCCTTCGCTCTGCTGATCTCGCGACGTAGCGCAGCCATGGCTTTCCTGTACTGCTCTCGGTCGCCGCTCTTGAAGGCCTCGTTCTTACAGTCAAGTTTTACCTTGACTGAGCGGCTGAACCACGGCTGGCTGTTGCCAAAGATCCGGACGGTCTTGGTAGGAACACAGGCCTCCTCACAGAAGCCTAAGTACGACGTCACTGCATCTGCGTACTCGTCCAGGCTACTGCTGGTATCTCTGAAAACACTCCAGTCCGTCACCTCTAGACACCCTTGCAGCGCCTCCGTCGACTCCCTGGTCCACATCCTGACCCTCTTGGTCCACATCCTGACCCTCATGGCGGAAGTTACCTCACTAAATTCTTCACTTGACAATATCTTAAATAATACTTCTGTTGTCCTTCATCAAAATGATATTGATGATATTTGCAATAAAATATGTAACATCATGAGGCAATCAGCGGACATGATAGTTTTATTTAAAATAAAGAATAAATCGCAGAAAACGAATCGAACAAATGAAAACCTTCTGTGGTTTGATAGTGAATGTGAAAAGACAAGGGACCAATTTCTTAAATCTAAAAATGCTTGTAGGAAAAATAAAAACTCATTTCTTAAGGAAGTTAAGCACAAAGCAAGCAATAATAACAAAAGACAGTTAAGAATATCATTTTTAAAATATCAATCGAATTTAATTAAGTACTTAGAAAATTGAAAAGTAATGATTCAAAATGCTTTTGGAAACTTCTAAATGGTACACACACTGAAAAAAGGGAAACATATGGTAAAATAACCTGTGAAACTTTTTTTGAACATTTTAAGTAATTTTCTGATTCCGATTTTGAGAATGACACTCTTGACCAGAATACAAGCATGCACGACACCAAAACACATTTTCTTCTTGATCAACCCTTCAAGGAGAAGCTATACGTACTTTAAAAATTAACAAAGCTTGTGGTATAGATTATATAACTAATTAATTTTTGAAGTCAGCCACTTATGAATTCATTAAGTTGATAACTAAATACTTTAATATTGTACTACAATCTGGTAAAGTGCTCGAGGATTGGACTATAGGGATTATTAAACCTCTTTATAAGCAGAAGGGGACAAAGACAATGCAAATAATTATCGTGGAATATCTATCTTGAGCTGTTTTGGTAAATTGTTTACAAGCTTAATTAGCAAAAGACTAGGTTCTTTCTTGGAGTCTAATAATGTTCTGGGTGAAGAACAGGCTGGATTTAGAGATGGATATTCTGTTTCTGATCATATATTCACTCTACACTCTCTTGTAGAATTCTTCCTATCAAAGAAAAAGCGTCTGTACTGCGTTTTTATTGATTATGAAAAAGGCATTTGATTTTGTTAATCGTTCTTTGTTATGGCAGAAATTATAAATTTCTAATGTAAACGGAAACATACTCCATATAATAAAAGACTTGTATAATAAAGCAAAATCACAGGTACAATGGAATGATACTCTCTCTGATTATTTTTCATGTAAAACAGGTGTCAGACAAGGTAAAAAGCTGTCTCCGTTATTGTTTGCTGTATTTTTGAATGATTTAAAAAGTGTTCTTGGTGAAAAACTAATTGGTCTAAGAACTGTTAAGCTTGCAGCATCGGATATTTTGCTTGATGATGACTATATTGAGACTCTGTATAAAATGTTTAGGTTGCTATATGCTGATGACACCGTATTTTTTTGTAAATCTTCTGCTGAATTACAGTCTTTTTAGATGTTATGCATCAATATTGCACTAAATAAAAATTAAAAGTCAATGCTGCTAAAACTGAGGTCGTTGATTTTTCTAAAGGCAAAGTCAGAAATCTACCTAATGTATTTTACAATGGTGTTAAATTGGATGTGGTATATGATTTTCAGTATCTCGAAATTAAAATTAACTATAATGGTAGCTTTAAACCAGCCCAGAAAAATTTATATGATCGTGCCTCTAAAGCTATGTTTTCTCTTTTAAGAAAAATAAGAAAGCTTATGTTACCACTAGAAATTCAGATTGATCTGTTTGAGAAAACTATAGTTCCAATTCTGTTATATGGTTCAGAGATATGGTGCCCTCAAATCAGTGACCTTGCCACTAAACTGCAACTGCGTTTTTATAAACTAATTTTATAGCTGGGTAAGTCTACTCCTTCTCAAATGAGTTTCGGTGAATTAGGGCAGGTTCCTCTGGAGTTGCAGGCAAAGCAAAGAATGTTAAATTTTTGGTTTAAGCTTGTCCACCCTGATAACAGTAACAAATTGTCCTGCGTTATGTACACTTTTTTGTTTCACATTGATTTGCATAAAGGTTATAATTCTTCAGTCCTTGATTCTGTGCGGAAAGAGTTAAATAATCTAGGACTTGGTAATATTTGGTAAAATCAGGGGCTAACCAATGTTTTGCCTTCTGCTTAAGTTTTAAGTGTACAATTAAACAACGCCTACATGATCAGTTTATTCAAGGCTGGTTCGGGGAAATAAACAATAATGAACTTTACTATAATTATTGAATGTTTAAGCTACATTTTGAATTTGAAAAATATTTCCATGTTCTACCAACAAATCTTGCAATATATGTTCTAAAGTTTAGGACACTGAACCACAGAATGTCAGTGCAGAGAGGCAGACATTTTAACATTCCTAGACACGAACGTGTATGTCAAAATGTAATAGTGGCGTCTTGGTGATGAGTTTCATTATTTATTTTTGTGTTCACATTTTTGTAACTCGAGAAGATAATTATTAAAATCATATTATTATAGATATCCCAATGCCATCAAATTTCAAGAGTTATTGTCATCTAACAAAAAGTCAGTTATTATTAAAGCTTGTAAATCTAATGAAATTAATAATTAAACAAATGTAACGTTTTTATACCATGTCAAAAATTAATATAGTTCTGATGGTGACAGGTTATGTGTAACAAAAACAATATCGGTAGTTTGTCATTGATGTGTTTACATTGAATTGTATTGTTAGTTACGATTCATTAAGTTGTTGTCCCCAATTAAGTTCTTTTTTCTTCTTTTCCCCACTCCATACCTCCCCCTTCCACCTCCCCCCACGCTATCCCGCTGTATAAATACATAGTTTTAATGTTTTAAAAACTATAATGTTATATAATTAATTATTTTGCATGTTTGTGTATATTATTTTAACCATGTCTATGTGCCCTTAATGGTTTTTTCTGGAATAAATTTGCCTTGCCTTGCCCTTTGCCTTGCCTTTGCCTTGCCTTTGCCTTGCCTTGCCTATTAAACTTCCGGAACAGCAAGATGTGGTTCTGACACGCACCAGAGACTCGGAGATGAGAAATAGAATGGCCAGGAAGATTAAAGTGGTTGTCAACCAAGGATGGATTGCCGGTATGGGGGCAACAGAAATCAGAGGAACATAGAGATTATGGCAGGGGGGTTGATTTGTACATTTTTCGTATGGCACGGCAAGATGGGAATAACAATTATTATCGTTATTTTCGCTAAACCCTAATTTTGAGAGTGTGTGGGATGGATGTAGGGTGAAGAAGTTTCATTCACACATTCTCTCTCTCTCTCTTTTTTTCTCTCTCTCCGCCAAGTTAAACACCATCGACAGCGGCGTCAACAGCAAACTAGACGAGGTGAGGAACGATATTCACGCTATCCAAAACAAGGTGGGTCAATTGCAAAATGAAGTTGACGATCTAAAGGAACAAACGAATGACTTACAGAATAAAAAATGAAGTGTTGAGGAGAAACGAAAGCAGGTTGTTGGAGAGAATGGAGAAGGTGGAAAAACTCACTGACGATTTAAAGGGACGGTCTAGAAGAAACAATCTGTTGTTCTATGGCTTTGATAGGATTCAAGGTGAAACAAACGAGGGATGTAAAGAAAGAATCAAAGAACTGTGCACTGACAAGTTGCAACTGAGTGAGGACATTAAATGTGATCGTGTACATCGCACTAGCTCAAAACCTAACGCTCCTATCATTGCCAGGTGTACTAACTACAAAGTGAAAATGCTGAAAGCAAAACAAAACTTAAAAGGTAGCAATCTGTTTATTGGCGAAGATTTTTCTAGGAGGGTGAGGGAGGTTAGGAAGAAATTGTCAAAACTGAAAAAAGAAACGGTACCCAATGGTACAAAGGTGGCTATTGTTTTTGATCATTTGCTTGTTGACGGCAAAAAGTATGTACTGGCTGATGATGGGTGTGACGGGGGTTTTATTGTTGCTGGGCTCTGCACAATGGACTGCTATTACCTCTTCGTTTTAGTTGGTGGGGATCGCTAGTAATCTCCCTTTGACTTCACTTAATACATTTATTTGTTTAGCTCGGTCTGTGTTAAGGCTGAGGTACAGAGATAGATAGAAACATGGTAAAAGATCACTGTCACACTAGCTTTCACACGGCTATGAATCATATCAGGGGTGAGATTTAGCGGTCGCCCGGTCGCCCGAGGCGACTTAAAACCGGCTCGGGCGACCTCACTTTATAGTTGAGCCAGCCCGCCTGGCGACCTAAAAAAAAAAAAAAACTACTTGCAGACTTTTAGAAGCTCGGTCCGAAGCGAGAGCGTTTTTAGGTCACTGTTCGTCTGCTACGAGTATGAAGCATACGCGGGGGTTATTTCTCTTTGCCTACTTCCCTTTTGCGCCAAGCGCGCTGTCTGCTCTGTTTGTGAAAAAAACACTGCTACAAATTACGTGTATTGTCAAGGTGACGGTTGTTGATCCGAAAATGTGGAACTTTATTTCTGGGGTCAACGAACCCCCGCCAAAGAAGGCGAATTCTAGTTCGGAGAAGAAAGAGCGTCACAAAGAGTATGAATCGAAGAGAAAAAGACATTTTCAGACTGCATGGCTGCAACTTTCAGATGGCGAAGATCGATCTTGGCTCATTTTCGATAAAGAAGTTGGTCTAATGGACTGTACACATTGCCGTAAATACGCGATTGTCGGGCTGCCTAAAAACCATGCGGGCTACCTCACTTTACTTCCTAGCTAGCCCGGCGGGCTGGTTAGTCTCCTGGGTTAAATCTCACCCCTGCATATGTAGTCCAGCCACTTGATAACAGTAAAAATCACACATTTATTTCCTCTACTCTATACACGATCTTCGAAGTACGAATCTAACTTAAAAGTTCAATTGTTAATGCGAATGTTTCACTGGCTGATAATCTAGGCAGCTACTTTATTTTCATCGGGCACTGGCTACATTCTGCCGTAAGGGTCAGAAGTCTTGAAGAGTGGACTACTGTGGTCCTGTTTATACAGAGTTTTAGTGCACGGTTTCTTGTTGCACTTAACTGTGGGGTTGAAGCGCTGCGTTGAGGTCGCTTCTACGACACGCTGTGTTGCCGTTGCTTGTGTCCGACGGGTGAGCTATCTGCGCACAATGATGTAGATACCTCGGCAGCCAACTGTACGAGTCGACGTGGTTGTTGTCGTTTGCTGCGTTGGGCTCACGATGTACCGCCTGCTCGTCTGTAACATATGAGACGAATTTCTGCACAACCCTGAATAATAGGTCTGTGCAGAGCGTCTCACTGAAAGCCAAAGTAGCCCTCAGTGATAGCTCCACATCTCTATACATAAGCGACGAACATTCTGCTAAGTCCGTGGTCCACTGGAATCTCCACTCTAATTTCCTATACATATATAAATATAAATCGTGGCTAACTATACACATAAAGAATTAATAATATTATAAACATTCTCGGGTACAGCCACTGGTCTGCAAGCATACATATAGGTTAAACAACAGTGGTTCCGTACATCTTTCAACATGGCGTCGGCCGGTCATGCTTGCCTCGTGGTCGAATTCTTCCACGTGGTCACGCAACATCGGACTAACAATTCATTCTATGCATAGTGTTACGTTGAGACGCGCATGATGGTGCGTGTGAAATGCGCACGATATTATGTGTGACGCGCGCGATAGATCTGTTCGTTTTATTTTGCAGCGCATGCAGTAATAGAGTGTATTTATCTTTGATTTGATTTTGCGTTGTTATTAGTAGAGACTTTGTGTAACGTCGGTGTTTTTAGTTGGTCGATATTATTTGAGAATTTTCGAGAATTGGTTGTTTACTATCGATCGAAGCGTATGGATTGTTCTGTTGGTAACCATGGAAGCTTCCATTCCAAATAGGGTTGTGTGACGTGAGACAGTGATGATGAAATTAAATTTGATTGGTTGTGGTGTTTCATGTAGGATATTCTCGTTTGTTCCCGAGTATGTAGAGACTATATAAGTGCCGCACTGTTTCAAAATAGGTTGTTGTTGTTGTTGATAGTGAGTTGGAAAGTAAGAAGTTGAGAGTGAAAAGGCAATTGTATGCAGTTGTTGATGTGTGCTGAATAAAAGTGGAAAACTTCATACGTCGACTCTGTGACTTGTAAGCTGATTGAGCGGGTTGCGTGGATAATCGAATCCGAACTTACACTCATCAGGAGAATTCACGCATTGGGGCTGAATCTACTACTGATAGAAAACACTAACATCGAATGAGTGTAACACATAGCAAATTTCACAAACATAATTCAACAATAATATAAATACATCATGATGAAACAGAGGTATGTTCATTTACCTGTTTGACAATGTCAGGCCGTGGCTACTTGATTGAATTCGAATATTCAATAAGCACTTCTTCCCTGGTCTACCAGTGGAGAGATTTCTGCTAGGAAGTAGCTGTGTACTGCCCAAAGCTTTCAACACAAATGACCCTCTACATAGCTTTTGCCTACCCAGTCAGAACTGGTTCTACCTACCGGTGTTGTGTTTGGATTGGCTGAAGAAATCTGAGTGGCTGTATAGTTCAAAGCCTTCTACCGTCAGCTGCGATGATGTCACTGTTATGCGGGCGCCAGGCTACGACTGTGTTATGCATGATCACTTCTGTCGTCTGCTAGAAACTAACAGTAACCTTCTAAGTCTAACTGACTAAACAAGGCAAAATCTCAAAGTGTGCAGGGTAAACAGGTCCTCTTGTTACAATGGGGAAGCTGTGGTAGCAGGAGATGAGGTGAAAGGGAGAGGGGCATTTGATTCAGAATAACGTGTTGGCAGTCCCAATGAAACTTTTGTACAAACATTGAATGCTGTGTTGTGTAACCATTGTACCAAACAAGACCTGTCAGAGTGCAAGTGTGATGATTGTGTGTCTAGTAAGCCCGATGGCATAGGCCTATGTAAACATCTTGCATGTCAACATATGTTTTCACACGATAGTTTTTCTCAGTCTTTTGAAAGCAATTACGCAGTTTTTTTTTCTAAACATATCACGCAGGACAGGCAATGCGGTATTACAGATAATTTGAATACATTTGCACCTGCAACCTCAGTATTGTAACGATGAGAGCGGTGCTAGACTTATTGAATTAAATGCCGACAGAGTACTTTCACATACTTACACACAATATACTACGTTATGTTTGCATCCCAATGATAGTTCAGAGGTCAAGGCTGGGTCAAGTTTTGTTTACTGCTGTGACGACAGGAGTTTTCAACGCACGATAACAGTAGTTGTGCCGTAGTTGCATATCGTGCAAAGTTGCACATCTCTAGTGATACAGTGTACAAAGTTTTCTTTCAGCATTTTTTACTGTGTATGTAAGCCAAGTATGTAAGATTTGCACGTGGGTTACGCATAGAGCATAATGCATAGTCGGGGAAATTGGGATACTGAGTTTAGCTCGATACTGTGTACAGTGAAACAGGTAGATTTTGGCCCAGCAGAGTCAGGTTGGTAGCTGTTGAGAGCAGACTGTTATCTTAGGATAAAGGATAGTCGCTTTTCGTAAGGGCAGTGTTTGTGTGATTCGAACCACCCAAGTTCTTGTGCCTTCGTGAAGACAAGAATGAACAGAAATAACGGAAACGTTGTTACTGCCACTTATTAAGGTTGTGTGTCCATCTATTTGGAACCTTCCAAGGCTCAGGGACTTCGGAAGTACTGAGATGCTCCTAGTGCAAAGCATAGCAAGAGCACGTTAACGAACTTTATTACTCTCAAACGGATAACATTTTGTTGTTTGTTGTATTGTTGTATTGTGGTGTTGTGTTGGTGTTGTATCCGTGTGTCACAGGCTGAGAATGTGAGTGTGAAACCGGGAGCGCGTTTCCCAGCACAATGCGCAAGCGTGCGCACGCCGATTGCGTACGCCAGGATGTAAGAAACGGTATGTAACGAGATTGCGTATGGCAACATGGCTTCTCCCGATCAACTCGGCAAAATCATAAAAGTAATTTTATTGATGAGGCGTCAGAAGAGGACAGCATGATTGCCATACTAAGGATCATGACTTCTACGGTGATGGGGCTTTTTTTTAGCATCCAAGCACAGTCCATAAGACCGTGATCTGACAGCCCATGTGGAAAATTACGTGGAAATAACAGTACCGAAATAACAGCACACAGTTTCGGGAGCATTTCCGAATGAACCGACAGACATTTGAGGTGAGAGGTCGTCTTTTTATAATCTATATAACATGAATTCCATCAATTAATGAAGTAAGTCAGTATGTTCAAAGTATCAAACCAATTTTTTGGTGCGAAATATCGAGAGACGGTTATGGTAATGTTTTTATTTTCTTAATATTAGATTTAGAGCGAGTCTAGTGAACAAGCCAGATTAGAAGATTGGTTTCAAATACACATGCAGACTTACCTACTAATGTGGTTGGCACAAAGAAGGACACGGAGCCTGTGGTGTGTGTTTGTGAAGACAACTTGTTTTGATAGTGTATGCAATAGTAGGCTTACATGTAGTAGTAAATAGAGGCTTGTTGTAGTCCTCACGGCCTATTCCACGCCTCTTCTTTAAGCGTTCATGAGTGGGTAACGCTTGGGTCACGCTAGCGCAATTTAACAATAACATATCTAATCGTCCTATTCTTTAAATAGACATACACATTTTGGGTTGCTGCCCAGAAGATTCTTAAACGAGTTAAAGTTGTTTGCAAATTTTACACTAGCTGGGAGAGCTGCACAAATAAAACTTCAACCCATGCATACTATAGGATTACTTCAATCTAATGTAAACTAAGTATACTATTATTATTAACTAGGGTCAGCATTGCCTAACGCAAGAATTTGACCACTGGGTTACACCTGCCCTAGGTAGTATAATATAGGTTTTCAAGGCATTAGCCCTGAAGATAAACCATTTTGATGCCAATTACATGGGGTGTCGGATAGTGCAGTGGTTGGAGCACTCGCTACTGTGTCGAAAGTGAAGCACCGTCCGGTGCGGTTAGCACTTGGATGGGTGACCGCTAAGGCGTGAAGCGACAAATAACAACGCCCCCAGTTGACTCAACTGTGATTGAGTACCTACTCTCTTGAGGGTGGGGAAGGTAAAGCAGCGAGGGAGAGAGTTGGGCATCACCCTCATTACGCTGGCCCAAGATAAGTGTGATCTCCAACATCACGCTCCCCTACGGCCACAAGGCTATGGGACTACCTTTACCTTTTTTTTATTGATATCTTTTCAGGATCTCTGCACATGGATTGCACCCCACCTGCCACATGACAAGTCCATCTCACTGGAGAAAAAGATGCTGGCCACTTTGTGGGTTTTGGGAAACCAGGAGAGCTACAGGGGTGTGGCTGATCGGTTTGGCATGTACAAAGGCACCTTGCACAAAATTGTTATGCTTGTGTCAAATGTGTTGACTAACGTAAGAGAAGAAATTATAGTATGGCCTTCAGTACAGCAACTGACACGGAATATTGAGGAATTCAGTTAAAGATGTGAGTTTCCTGGTGGTGTTGGCATTGTAGCTGGCACTCATATTACAATCCCAGGCCCATCTCAATTCAGAGACTCATATATAGAACTGGAAACCCAAGTGTGCGTTTACAGGTTGTGTGTAATGCCAGACTGCTTTTTACAGACCTTATGACGGGATGGCCAGGATCAGTGCATGATGCTCGTGTGTTTAGAAACTCACCCTTGAAAAGAAAACTGGACAATGGACTACTCCCAGCACATACTTGGAGATTCTGCCTACCCTCTGTCACAATATCTCATTGCCCATCAGTTAATGTATCTTTATGTCACGTCACCCGGGCGGGTTCCGCGACGTCAGCTCAAGCAACGAGTGGGGAGATAGAAACTCAAACAAAAAAATAAACTAACACAAATGCCAGAATAACAATCACACTCTTTTATTCAACAATCGACACACATACACAGGACAATGGGGCACTAAACCACCCTCCACCCCTATCGAGACCCCCACCGTTTAGGTCTCGGCCTGTGACACACCTCCCCAACACAGTAACAACACAACACAGTACACACACTGGTTAGTCCTGAGAGTTAATTTCGTTTCTGGCTATTTGCTAGTTATTCTCACAATAAGGACATCTCAATTCTTCAAAAGACTTTGAGCCTTGGCAGGTGCCCAATAGAGGGCTACACAACCTTAGGAAAGAATCCTACATTTATCTCCAATAAATGGCATTTACTTTTTCTCCTTTACAGTCTTTAGGCATTCTTACCCCGACGAGGGCGTAAGACCTTGGGTGGTTTGAAACAACGATTACAGCACCCTTTTGGAAAAGAAAAACCTACTACTCGTTTGACACACAGTCACAAGGTTACTTCTCCAACTAAAGCTGACCTCACGCAAAAAGCACCAAATCCACTCTTCCTTACTAAATGCAACCCAGGCCACAGGTAAACCGGTATAGTTCACGTTCAGTACCCCTCTTCTTATTCTGCATACCCCTATTTACTACGTTATGCACGTGGACTTACAGCTACTGCATTCTTTCGTACGCAATAAAGAAAACGGTCAAGCTATCTATGTACACTACACATTAGAGAGGTGCAACTTCGCACAAAATATAGCTCTCTCTGTTAATGCTGAAACTCGTGTCGTCACACAACCCCCCCCCCCCCCCAGTTCTTAACACCTTGAAGAACCTTAACTACGACGCGAATTCCTCACTACACTATCTATCGAATAACCCTACTTAGGAAATCTGCTGGTCCATCGTCTTTCCCCGTGGTATGCTCTATAATTCTGAAAGATGGATGCAGACGAATCGCCCACTTCATCAGTCTGCTCTTATCTCCCCTGAAGTGATCGTCGCCCCTGCTGACCGTAGCTATCGCCGCTCTTGTGTGGAACTTCTTTGATCTTGATCCGATAATCGCACTCGCCCACGCGCTCAACCACTTCATACGGTCCTCGCCATGCCAGTTGCAGCTTGTTGCGTTTCTCTGGCAGCAGCAGCAACACTTGCTCCCCTGCGTTAAATGCACGCCGTTTCGCTTTCTTGTCGAAGTGCCGCTTCTGTTTGGCTGACGCGGTTTTGAGGTTCTCCTGTGCCAACTTGCACGTCTCCTCAATGCGGTTACGCAAGTCTACCACGTACTGGCTACTCAGTTTTACTTCTTCCTTTTGTATCTCCTTGGTCCATAGGTCTCGCAACACAGCCATCGGCCCTCGTACGGTCTTCCCATACAGTAGCTCGAAAGGAGAGAACCATGTGGACTCTTGTGCTACCTCTCGATAGGCGAATAGTAGCGCTGGGATGTAGCGGTCCCATGCTGTAGGTTGCTCCGTCGCTAGCTTTTTGAGCATGGACACTAGCGTCCCGTTGAATCGCTCAACTAGTCCGTTGCACTGTGGATGATACGGCGTGGTGGCTTTCCCGTGGATTGACAGTAGTCTGTTCATCTCCCGCATGACCTCAGACATGAATTGCGTCCCTTGATCTGTCGAAACTTCCCTAGGAACGCCCACCCTCGACCAAATCTCCCACAGCGCTTCTGCCACCCTCTCTGCCTCTATGCCCTTGAGCGGTACAGCCTCGGGGTAGCGTGTGGCGTAGTCTACTACCACTAAGATATACATGTTACCCCGATCTGACTTGGGTCTAATGGGTCCCACAATGTCTATGGCCACCCTCTGAAACGGTTCGTCCACCAGCGGAAGTTGCTGTAGTGGCACCTTTCTCACTCTTCCCCTCGGTACTACCTTCTGACATTCTGGACAACTGGCGCAGTACCTCCGTACCTCGGCACACATCCCCGGCCAGTAGAATGTTCCCCAGATACGCTCCCTGGTACGCTTCCCTCCCAAATGCCCAGCCATGGGTGGATCGTGAGCCAACTGTAGGATCCCCCCTCTCAACTGTTTCGGGACTACCAGTTGCGTTACCTGGCTACCCCTCTTAGTATGTACCCGGTACAACACCCCCTTCTTCTTGCGAAACTCTGCCGATGCCCTACCTGACGCTATAGCCCCACCACTCTGTGCCAACGTTCTCGCCTTCGCGAGCGTCTCGTCGGTCTCTTGCATCTTGATAAGCTCAGGTGTGCTCACTGAGATCTGGGATGGTTCGACTACCGCTAATGGTACCTCCCTCTTCTTCTCGGCTTTCTCTTGCGCCCGGGTCTGCACTGCTGCAGCCATCGCGCACTCACCCCCGAACAAGGAAACAGGGCTCTTCTCCCCGTTATCGAACGTCACTCAGTTACCCAGGATGATATCGGGCCCGTCCTCAAAAACCACCAACTCCACCCTTCCCCTGACCAGCGCACAATCCAACTCCACCCAAGCTGTAGGTAACAGACCCACGTTCGATCGATTCGCCAAGCAAATCTCTACAGTCCGGCTCGTCAAATCCGCTGGTTTGACTAACCTGCCCGCGACTGCCCCTATCTCCGCCCCCGTATCTCTCAACACCCGAACGTCCTGCCCATTCGCCCTACCTTGGCCCCATGGATCATACGGTTTGATTGCGCACACGCTAGCCTGAGGTGCGGTCTCTGTGGAAATAGTACGCCCCACCGTAACCTGGCTCACTGACTGAGGTTTGACTTTACAATCCTTGACCACATGCTTTTCAGATCCACATCGGTAACAACGACGTACCCCACTACCCCCTTCTGACCTCCCTACCTTCTGAACCTGACTTCCCCAGTTGCTAGGTTGCTGAGGAGCTTCCGGTCGTCTGGGAAAACTACGTCGCTGACTGGGTAGTACGGGTGCCGGTGCTGACGCTGCTCGTTTCGCGTCTACCACACGCTGCGCTAACTCTGCTGCCGCATGGCTCGTTGTAGGTAGGTTCTCCCTCACGTAGGTCTCCAACTCTGTGGTCATGATGGAGAAAAGCTGCTCTCCGATGAAGGTGTCCAGTACCTGTGCTACGTCGGTGATGTCTTTGCCTGCAAGTGAAAACCATTTCTTCACCAGCGATCCCAGTCTCACCACTAGCTGAGGAAACGTTTCTGCAGCTTCTTTCTTGGCCTCTCGAAACTGTCTACGATAGTAGTCGGCGTCCTTCCTGAAGCGTTTCAACAGAGCGTTTCTCACGGTGTTGAAATCCTGGGCTTGCTCAGGCGTTAGACGAAGGTAGGTGTCCCGGGCTTCCCCTTGTAACAAAGGCGCTAGCCTAACCGCCCATACCTCCCTCCTCCAACCCTGAATCTCGTCCTTTCGCTCAAACATCTGGAGGTACGCCTCCACGTCTTCTCTCTCTTCCAAGGGTTTAAGTTTGACTGAATAGTTCGCCCCTCTATCTCTAGCCCTATTCTCCCTCTCTCTCTGATCAGCTCTGTCTTCATCTCTGACTCTACGTTCCTCCTCTAGCCTCATCTCTAGCATTCTTCTCTCATCTTCTTTGGCTGCTCTCTCTTCCCGCTTCTCTTCCTCCCTGGCCTCTCTCTCTGCCGCTAATCTAAGCTCCATAAGCCTCCGTTCGTCTTCCCTCGCTGCTCTTTCTGCTTCTAACCTAGCCTCTATCCGACGACGGTCATCTTCTCTTTCTCTCTTTTCTTCCTCCCTCGCTGCTTTCTCTGCCGCCTCCCTCCTCATTCTCTCCCTCTTCTCTTTTTCCTTCTCTCTCCGCTCCTCTTCCCTTCTCTCCTCTTCCCTTTCCCTTCTCAGCTCACTCATGTCTCTGAAACCCAGACTTTCCCCAACCTGCCTAAGTCTCTCGCTATCGCTGAGCTCGACCTTGCCCTGTGCACTGGGTGATCTAGCATACATTTTAGGCATAGTCATTTGGCTACTCACTGCGGAAGCCTCCTCCAGTAACCCCGTCACTGAGCCCTAATCGTCCGAGTGTTGACTGTCCAACCCCATCCCGGTGCGGTCTCTCGCCTCCCGGCGCTTCGCAGCTCGAGCATCCCGCGTGGCCATGTTGAGAAAGAAGGGAAGAGCAAATATTAGTATTACACAAAACAAATAACGCTTAACTGGTACAAACACCTAACGGAACGAATACGCAACACAACAGTCACAGGAGCCGAGGAATCGTTCACCGTCGTACCCCTAAAGGCGAGCAAGTGAACCCTGCAACCCAATTCCCCATTAATGCTTGCATTCCGAGTGTGATCCCTAGTGCAACACACCCCACACTCCCGCCAACCGCCCGCTGCGTACCCTTTCAACACACAACAACTCAAGCACACAACATACACATCTGGCACTACCCTAACAAAATAAAATGAGTCTATCCCACTTCTGACACCAAATATGTCACGTCACCCGGGCGGGTTCCGCGACGTCAGCTCAAGCAACGAGTGGGGAGATAGAAACTCAAACAAAAAAATAAACTAACACAAATGCCAGAATAACAATCACACTCTTTTATTCAACAATCGACACACATACACAGGACAATGGGGCACTAAACCACACTCCACCCCTATCAAGACCCCCACCCCAGTATTAACTAACAATTACCTCCCTTGTTTAACCAAAACAGAACTAAACATCAACAGGTTTCCCACAATAATGTACAACAAAGTATAAATAATCAATCAATTCAAAATACTATAAATTTCAGATAAAGAAATGGAGCTGAAAATCTTTTATATTCAAACTACTGTCCAAGCTATCTTGCAGATCAGAAGCACTGTTCAAAATGTCATTTGTTCAAAGCTCAGTAGGAGCTAAGCAGTTATTCACTCAATATGATGGATGATTTACATTAACTAAATGAAGTGTGTTTTTATGTGCGTGTTGTGCAAGTCTGTGTGTGCGCGGGTGTGGTGCGTGGAGTTCCTGTAGTAAATGGCGACGCCCACGGTCCTGAAGCAAGACAAGGCGATGGTGGTGGAGTCAACGTCCTCACTTCCCCGTTGTAGAGGCAAAGGGTACAGCTCAGATGCACATCCGGCACCAAGGCAACGGCGTAATGAAGAAACAGCTAAATCAGCAAGGTATCAACACAGTATAATACAGCCCAAACCTGTAAGCAAATATATAGTCTTAACAGTCTGCCTTCAAAACTCAAATACTACATAACATAATACGCCTTCCGCCGTCCACCATCTTGACCTGGTTATGCATAACAACAATGATAATAACACATGATGCTAAGCATACGTTTCAATAATATAATGCAGCTCTTGATACTAATAATTAATCTCTTCATAAACACAGTCATTTATATAAATATACATAATCATTACGACCACACTTCAATCACACAGTCCTAATTCATTCCATCCTCATTTTCATCTTCACCACCCCTCTCAACTGTTATAAATACATCACGATTATCTCCCTTCATCCATACTATTTTATCGTACTATAATATAAACATGCTCTCCTCATATCCATCACCTTCTCCACCTCTCTCCAGCCTAGCACAATTATCTCTCCCCTTACATAAACCCCTCCCTCTCCCTCTCTCTCTCTCTCTAACATGCATTCTTCATCGTCACCTTTGACCCTCTTAGCAACAACAGCAACGACATTTCCCATGCATGTATATAATAAGAAAATCATATGAAAATCATACAAAATCAATAAATCATTTTTCATCAAAATACATCCCTTTCCCCCTCATTCACCATCATTCATTCGCGTACGCAGTCTCGGAGTGCTTGCCACTTAGGAAATGAATTACAGGGTTTTACTCACCGTTTAGGTCTCGGCCTGTGACACACCTCCCCAACACAGTAACAACACAACACAGTACACACACTGGTTAGTCCTGAGAGTTAATTTCGTTTCTGGCTATTTGCTAGTTATTCTCACAATAAGGACATCTCAATTCTTCAAAAGACCTTGAGCCTTGGCAGGTGCCCAATAGAGGGCTACACAACCTTAGGAAAGAAACCTACATTTATCTCAAATAAATGGCAATTACTTTTCCTCCTTTACAGTCTTTAGGCATTCTTACCCCGACGAGGGTGTAAGACCTTGGGTGGTTTGAAACAAAGATTACAGCACCTTTTTGGAAAAGAAAAAACCTACAACTCGTTTGACACACAGTCACAAGGTTACTTCTCCAACTAAAGCTGACCTCACGCAAAAAGCACCAAATCCACTCTTCCTTACTAAACGCAACCCAGGCCACAGGTAAACCGGTCGAGTTCACGTTCAGTACCCCTCTTCTTATTCTACATACCCCTATTTACTACGTTACGCACGTGGACTTACAGCTACTGCATTCTTTCGTACGCAATAAAGAAAACGGTCAAGCTATCTATGTACACTACACAGTAGAGAGGTGCAACTTCACACAAAATATAGCTCTCTCTGTTAATGCTGAAACTCGTGTCATCACACTTTATCTTGTGCATATTGTTTTTGAACTTTGGACACAGTAATACGAGTCATATTGGGTTTGCTGTTCTCCTCATGTTCCAGGTGTGATAAGCTTCAAAACTGTCATTTTAATTGACGTAATTTAAATTTGTGTTAAGAAGCACGCATATGAATGAAGTTTACTATTGGCTGTAGTCACAAGGTTGCATGCTAAATAAGGCAGTAAACTATATTGTTTACTTTAACAGTAAACTCATACTGTAAAACCTTTTTGTTTTATCTTGGGGGTAATAAGGATTTTTTTAACCTCATTGTGTAAGTTTTGTTTTGTGCATGCATGTTCGGAGTATGTGTGGAGTATGGTTGCTGTGAAAGTCCAAGCTTTGTATACACACAATCTGTAACCAAAACAAAATAGAAAATGAATATTTAATTTTCTATGTAAGAGCAAATAAAACGACCAACAAATTGTATTGTGCATGCATGTTCGGAGTATGTGTGGAGTATGGTTGCTGTGAATGTCCAAGCTTTGTACACACACACACAATCTGTAACCAAAACAAAAAAGAAATAGTAAATGAATATTTAATTTTCTATGTAAACGCAAATAATAAAACCAAGAAAATGCATCAACCTTTTTTTTTTAAAAATCTCTGTCACTCAAATGACTGCATAAACACAGTAACCGTTTGAAAATCAAAATCCTAATGCCTGTAAAACAGAATAAAAGCATAAAACATATTCAGAGAACATTCTTTGCTAAGAAATTGCAATTTCCTCAAAGCAAATTACATATATTAAAATTAACCATATGAAAGAATGACTTGTGTGAAACCACTGTTTATACATGTACACACACAGTTTAGTTCAGACTCTGGGAGTCACATAAAATCAAAGGATTTATTACTTAAGTTAAAAACTAAAGATGGGATACTGTAAAAACAAATTCTTTCTTGTGGATAATAAACATGTACCATTCTAGTTTCCATTCTCTTCAAAAACAAGAAGTGTCATTCAAATGTATTAGAAGACACACATACTCAAAGATGTACATAATTTGAACAATTCTAGCATGAAATAGAGGGGTATATCATTGTGTGGCTCAATTTTGCTTCATTTAGACAAGACTGACCCAAACAGCCCCACAAAAAATATTAACCAGTGCAAACATCTGGGAATTTTTGATTTTGGGGTGGTACACTTGGTTTAGCTGTTGTGGAGATGTAGTGCGTTTATAAGAGAACTTACCCTTTAGTGACATGGACCTTGAATGCAGAGCAAAACATTGGGGCAAACTATTTGGTCTGTCCAATAAATGTACTCCGGTAATTCTGAATATAGAATAACAATCAAAATACAGTCATGAAAACTTTCACAAACACTGCAAGTGTTGACAAATTCTGTCCATAAGTAGAAGATTCAAATCAAACACTGTAGCTGTTTGACATTCTATCAATAGGTAAAACCTGTAAATAATAGAGCAGTACAAGAAAATGATGAACTTACAACATTCAATGCTCTTCAGGCAAATACAAAATTGTACATTAAAACTGGGGAAAAATCTGCTGTGGAGATATAGTGATAAGTGTATTTATAATAGAACTGACCCTAGTGACGTGGACCTTGAATACAGAACAAAATATTAAGTAAAACTGTAAGAAATCCTTACTTCAACCAAACGCATAATTCATTCATCACAGGAACCAGCGGACTTTGTGTTGAATGATGACTTCACAAAATCTAAAATGAAAAACAAAGTACCATGTGGCATTGTTTCATTTATTTACACATACACACGCACACACAAGTAAAAACTACAAGGAGTACCATCACATTTTGTGGTTTCTTATAACAACAAAAAAATTAGAGTATTGTTACATTTTATCCCCTGTATATGTCTACATTTATTTATACACCCAGCCTTTATAAAGGGTGTACATAATGCCGTTTGTCTGTCTGTGTGTCCACAGCAATATTTCCGGTGTTTACAGTCCGAATGAGCTGAACTTTGGCATACAGGTGTCATTCCATGGCCCGTCCATGACAATTTGAATTACAAAACCAATATGCTGCCTTTCCCTTTTGGTCCCAGTAACTGTGCACTGAAAATGAAATGGATAGACTGAATGCATGGCGATTTATTTGCAGTGCATTGATAATGAGGTGTTGGGCTTTTGGGAGATGGGCTTTATCGGGGTGTATATTGGCCACGTGAGTGTCCAGCACTTATTGTTTTCTGGATTTGTTCCCCCTTTTAAAAAAAAAATTATTACAATTTATTTTTCGCGTGAGATGCAGGTTGTAGAAACGATGTCTATAAATAGTTCAGAGCTATAACAGAAATAATTTCAAACAAAAACAGATTTTATTTAATAATGGTATTGGATGCAGTCGATATACATTTTCAAGGGAAAAAATCCTTTCCGTTTTTTAATAGTGATCTCCCAATCTTTACATCATTCGTTTGTATGATGGATGTTTGCTGATAATAATGTAAGACTGTGTGAAAGAGTATGTTGGTATAGATTGCCATGCTTTGAGCGCTATCAGGTTGACAAAAAGCTCTTATAGAACATCCATTATTATTATTATTATTAAGAATTTCTTTTATTTAATGAAAAAGTATTACAATCAATTAAAGTTTAATGTTAGGAATACTTCAGCAAGCGGTAGATGTTAAACACCGGTATAAATGTCAAACCACTTCCACCACCCCTCACCTCCAACACACATACAAAAACCATGAAGACCTAGACATCAATTAAACCCTTTTACTATTACTTTTTTAGAGCCTCTTTTAGCTCATTCAAATTAGCATTTCTTTCTCTAAGAGCTTCAGTTAGATTGTCAAATGCAGCGGTCTGTTTCGCTACAAACGCCACCAACAATTGAGGTGCCTGTTGCGCTCGACGTTGACGCCTTGTAAACTTGGTTGTAGTTAGACCAACTGCAGGGGGTGTTGCTGGAGTAGCTGGCCAACGCATCAGTTCCCACTGAACCGTCTTCTGAAAGTCAGGATTTGAAATAAAATAACAAAATATTTTACATATACCAACACTGTTACTAGTTTGCTTCGTTAATTAGTTAATCATTACTTATTGGTTGTTTGCTTGTTTGAGGCCAATGTCCGTATGCAATTTAAAGGAACTGCCTAGAACTGTGTTTGGATGTGCACTCGGTGTGGTTAAATTATCTAGGATCTCGAGTTAACTCAAGGGATAACTGCTTAAAATGGGCTGTTACATACAGGTTCAGAGGTCCCGATTTGTAGTTCGCTGCACCTATAAACAATGATTACCTAACTTTGTCAGATTTAGCATAACTATTCACATCTACAGTGATTTTAGAACAAAGTCAACTTAGAATAAGGGGAAAACTGTATTTTGTTTTAGTGTTTTATATTTTATTAAGTCAACGACATCCCCACTCAAGGCAGACCCACTCAGATATCAAGGTGTTCCTACTTCACTGTTGCATAAGAAACCTTTATTTGTTATAGTTGACTGTGTACACCACATTCAACATGGATAAACAATTCTGAAAATTGCACAGTGCAATTTTTAAAAATAATTTGTATGCAGAACATAAACCCAAGTATATTGACCATCTTCTCTAGAATTTCTGAACATTCCTTTGAGATTCATGCATATTCATGTACTTTATAATTCCTTGTGAAGAAACTCAGCTTCAGAATATAAAGAATAAATGTGCAGATTGTTTTGGAGTTTAAGGTTCCTTTCCAGTTTGACCATGAAGAAAATCTCAAGACAGCGTCTGCTTTAGATTAATGTGCTGCTGCACTGGGACAAGTCCTTGCGCCATTTTCTATTATGTTCGGTTGCAGGCAGGGTAGCTGCGAGATTACCATTTTTAAACATTTGACTCTGACACAGTGACAGTCCCAAAATTGTATTGTCAGGCAACAGGCCCATAACAATCAGACAGGTTTGAACCAATGAGTGTCTGCACTCGAGGCGGACACCTTTACCACAATGCCATGGTTAGGTCTGGACTAATTTATTACCTTCTATTGCATGCTATTTCAATTTCAACACATCTTTATTACCACAGAAATGGAAATATTGTACAAGACTCATCACATTATATTATGGCTCCATATAAAAGAAAATGTATCACACATCAAGACAAGTTATAATGAACAATAATAAGACACAGATATAAAAGGTTTAGACAGCATAGGATCCGTACGCACATCATCCGTACATAACTTAGCTATGCATTGATTGAGCGTACGCCTCGTGCAGGTAAAAATATTACAGGTAAGAAGTAGGACTAAAAGAATAGGCACTATTATTTCAGTCATAAAAGCCTCGCGCAGTCACAACACACTCATGCACTACACTAGCCCATTCATCGCTACAGCCTTACACTCACCCACACAGAACACATCATAAACAACTATAACAAGAAGATAAAAATACCAAACAAGTCCATCGCACTCCGATGAACACCGCACATTTCCAAAGTAAAAACAAAACGACACCGGCCGTTGATAAATAAAGGTAATACACTCACACTCACAAACACGATAATTATCAATGGACATGTGAGTAGTGAAGTAAAACATACAATTTTGGTTGTAAAAGCAATTAATCAGATAAAGATAAATGATGGGGTTATTAATTTGAGGGTGGTGAGGTGTCCTGAGCAGAGCCATCAGCGTTTGTTGGTTGAATTGAAAAGGGTAATTGTAATATGTGGTGAATACTAAAGATTTTACACATTAATTAAGCAAACACCTCAACGCTCTTTCAACTCCTCTCCTCCCTACTCTCTTCCAAAGAAATAAAAAGAACATACCTTCCGCCATGGACGTGTGTATCAGTTTATAGTCCCCTCTCTTCCCAAAAGGATTTTCAGAGAGGAGACTGTTAATTACCATGGACGTAACGGTGGCAGTGGGCTTTATTGCCGGGTCGCCACGCACAGCCTAGTCCATCATGGTGTAGTACTGCCATGTCATCGCCGCCCTGCCAATTTTTTTTATTTGTTACTGTCACAAATTGTCTTGTATACAAAAACAAACTTTGAAACATTTTAGTAGAGCTCTATAACAATGACATAGCATTCAACAATAAAATACAAAGCAACCTTTAGGGTGTGGTCTGGAGTTGCAGTCTTGCAGAAACAAGTGTACTATGAGAACAAGTGATACACAATCTATGATTGCCACAAGCAAAAACCCATGTTATAGACTCTGAGAATGTATAACTATCCACAAGGATATGTCATTACATCTTTAGTCAAATATATAAATAAAATGCACTTAGAAACAAATGTAACAGAACATTATTATTATTATTATTATTATTATTATTATTATTATTATTATTATTATTATTATTATTATTATTTTATTATCATCATGCATTATTGTCATCATCAAGGATTTATACAGCGCACATATCTAGCTGTAACTGTAAGTATCGATTAAAGGCGCTGGCTAAAACAGGATCTATTCTAATTCAAGCCGCCAGCCTTTGGGCACATTGTGGAGGTTAAGATAAGATAAGATAAGATAAGATAAGACAACTTTATTATCTTTTACAAGAAATTACATTGTGGTGTACAATTACAATCAACAAGGAATAAACATCACAATAATAATAACAACAATCATAATGACAATGAGGATAAAAATGCACAGTCACATATGAATATAATAATTACACTTAAGCATGCTAACATTAAACGACAGCAAATGTGAAATGAGATTATTTTGGGCAAACAAAACACACACACACACATACACACACACACATGTCATTTATTAAGTAATGAGACAGCCTTTGGAATAAAACTGTTTTTCGTTATGGTACATTATTATTGCAACGGTCTTTACGATTAGGGAGAGCACAATGTATTAGGCTTTTTTTAAAAAACGTTTTTCCTTTCATTTTGTTCGAGGGGAGGCCGGAGGGTGGGTGGTGGTGGGGGGGTGTGTTGTCTACTCACAGGCAGTGAAATCCATAGGCCTCGCCTCAATTACATACTATACATGTAGTATGTAATTGAGGCGAGGCCTACGGACTTCACAGCCTGTGCCTTTGGGTCTACTTAGCGATTACGGATTAGTGATTTGTTACACAATCGAAATAGAAATAATTAGCTCCTAAGTTTGATCCATACGAGATTTCTAATAGTGGAATCAGAGACAGTGCTTATATTACTACAAAAAGGTCTCTGGTCGAATGTCAATTGAAGTCGGAACCGTTGTGCCAACGCCAACGGCCAAGATGAAGATAAAAATGATGCACGCATCTCAACTTCAGACTCATGATTACAATCGACCACAATGATCTAGCCCTTTCTAACGTTAATAGTAGATGTAGTACTACTTTGATAAAAGTTTTACGGAAGGCAATGGTTGTTGTTGTTGTATCAAATTGTATTCATCAGATTAACATAAGTTGTACTGATAAAGGCAATGGACGATAAGTTGAAATAAAGACTTAATAAAGAAAAAAGTTGTCATCACGTACCCAGAGTTGTTCATATCCGCCGCCATTTTGAATCACAAAAGCGTACGCGGCGCACTACCTTCGAAAACCGTGAGCGAGCGTAGCGATGCGCACGCCGCTTACATAGCGTTTCTTCACTCTCGCACGCAGTGCGAAAGGTTGCGAAACCTCTAGGAAACGGGCCCCCGTAATTCTATTTCTTTAGTGGCTATTCACTCCGAGCTTGCGTACGTGGATGAATGATGGTGAATGAGGGGGAAAGGGAGAGATTTTTCTAATAGTATTTTTTTTATGATTTTTATATGATTTTCTTGTTTGAAGATGTAGAATGAATAATGTTGTTGATGTTGCTGCTAAAATGGGGTCAAGGGGTGATGACAAAGATAGTATATATGTTAAAATGAGAGAGAGAGGGGTGATGAATATGAGGGAAGGATGGCGTTGTATTATGGCGTTATGGAGAGAGGTAATTGTGAATGAAGGGAGATAATCTACTATGACGTGGAGAGGGGTGACGAAGGTGAGAGTGAGGTTGAAGCAAGATTGTTTGATTGGAAGTGTGGTTATATGTGTAGTGTATATTTGTATAAACAACTATGTTTATGAAAAGGAATATAAATTGTTAAAATAAGAATTGTATTAAATTGTTTACATGCACATATAACCAGGTCAAGATGGCGGACGGAGGAAGGAGATATTTGTTTGTATAGTGTTAATCTTCTGTATGAAATAGGTTAGTAAGGTAAGACAATTTATTTGTTTACAGATTGGGCCTACTACTATTACTATTGTTATTCTGATTACAACTTCGACTTTTACTTCCACTACGACTGTTGGCTTGAAGTCGCCGTCGTTGCTACCGCTACCTTCTCTTCCATGCTGGTGTGAGGGTGCTGTCTGAGGGTGTCTGTGTCTGAGGGACTGCGTGCTCGTCACCGCCTGGACACTTCGTGCGCCCCGGACGACAGGAACGCATCCACCTGGGCTTCTGCATCATACACCCTATTGCTTCACATTCATACTTGCATGTCACGCACATAAAACATATTCCTAGTTTCAGCACTTAGTGCAGTGTACTTTATTATCTGTGTGTTGACTGCTGCAGTTTCTGAGATTAAAGACGAGAGAGCTACGAACAGTGCTAATATTGATCAAGCCAGTCGCTTTAATATAATACAATTGATTTGCGTATTGTTACTTGTCATTGTTACATATTGTTGTATGGGTATTGTATATACAGTTCTGGGGTTTTCAGTTAATCAAGGGAGGTAATTGTTCAGTAGATACTGGGTTATGGGTCTTGATAAGGGTTGAGGGTGGTTTAGATATCCCATTGTCCTGTGTATGTGTGTTTAGTGTGTCACAGGCCGAGAACTAAAAGATTGGGCTTATCTGGATATCTGGATATCTGACTATCTGGACATCCCTATTGCTCTATTTCTACGGTTTTACTGCTGTACTACTGTTCCACCTGTACTGCAACCTCTGAGGCCTCTGCCTTTGCCAATGTGAGGTGTGGCCTCGCCACCACCACCGCCACATCCTTCCTTTGTCATGGGCGCCGCTGCTGAGTGTGGTCCTTCATCACCGCCGGGACTTACCCCGGTACTTCGGACGACCGGGAGCTTTCCATTGGGGTTTACAGGATACCAGCCACACCACACCGACAAACACACAGGTTTGCATTTCACGCACATAAACATATCTCCATCTTCAGTATTTCCTGTGAATTACTTCAATTAAATGTGTGATCAACTGCTATAGTTTATTCTGAGCTCAGTTAAGAACAGTTAAGTTAAGAAAGGTGACACTGAATTATAAGTTAGCTTATTCAACACAATTGAATTTCAAAGATTTGCTGATTTGTTTACTCAGCTTGGAATTGTAGTTATATAACATTTAATCGATTGTTGCTATTGTTGCACATTGATGTGGGCATTTTGTTTGTGTACAGTTCTAGGGTCTTCAGGTTAGACAAAGGGGGGGGGGGGGGTGTAATTGTTCAGTAAATACTGGGTTGTGGGTCTAGATAGGGGTGGAGGGTGGTTTAGATTCCCATAATCCTGTGAGCGTGTGCGTTTGTTGTTGAATAAAAGAGTGTGATTGTACATCTGGCTTTTGTGTTAGTTCTTTTGTTTGAGTTTTATCCCCTCACTCGCTGTTTGAGCTAAACGTCGCGGAACCCACTGGGGTGACGCGACAATTTATATAAAGCCATGAGACTTCGGGAACTAGCAGTATCGTAACCTGTTTTGTATTTATATGTAAGTTATTATATATATTCAATGTTTGTTGTTTTATTATTCTTGTACACACCTTTCCAAATGGGCGATGCCCTGAACTTCTGGAATAAAAGATTCGTATTCGTATTCTCTCTCACCAGAACGCCAGTCAGTTGATGACCGTTGAAAGTTCAATTTTATTCGAAGAACATCATATTAAGGCAAGCAAGAGAGCAAAGGCAGGGCTCTCGACCTTGTTTTTATATCGGGCTGCCAGCCGTACCCAAACGATGTTACGAGTGCTGCTCGCGGTACGGGACTTTAACTCTTTGACTATTTTTGTGCTAGTTGCTAATCTTTATCTTAAGTATAAAGCGTGTGAAAGACTAATGAACAATATACAAATTATATATCAACGTGAACACGCAAATACGACCTTTCTACTGATATAACAATATCGGACCTATTCGCTAGGAAATGAAATTAATATGCGATTTAAGAGGGAGTTGGTTGCTATTCTTAAGGGTGTCACGACTCAGAATAACTCTTTCATTTAATAAAACTATAAACAATAATAATAACGACACAGGAAGAACAACGTCTCCTCTTTTCAATGACATAATATGGCCTGCTTACTATTACTGTTTTAGACTAGGACGGACTAAAATTACAAAAACACCTGAAACATCTGCAACAAGTCTGGAATCTTCTCACAACTTCGCCTTTATGTTTCCCTTCCGATGTTTGTATCTCTATAATCTAAGGTTTGGTTTTAGCATCTTCCAGTAGAGAATGAACTAACATAATTACATTTAAGGTGATACCATGTAGAATCTTTGCTATAGCATCATTCAACATTCTTTTCTTATCAAAGGCGGGAAGTTACGCTACACGCTACACTGGCAGGTCAGTTTATTTTCAAACCAAGGGACGATATCCACGAAAAATATGGTCTATAACAGCGCGGTGTCTTTATCAACGTGATATGCATCGCGCTATTCTAACAATCGCGATCCCTTTCAAAGCTGCTACATACATTTATTTTTTTTTAAAAATCGTTTATATATTCTGATAAAGAATTGAATGCTAAGTCTAATGGTTATGTGCTTTAAGGGATCTCAAAAGTATATTTTAAGTAATTGCACACAGCTGGTTTAAACGGAACAGAGGCAGAGTGAGGTCTACGTATCGTATGGTCAGATATTCTTGTAGCCAACACAGCTACATTGAACACGTATCGTCTTCAAAGCAACAAAACTACATCATTTTATCTCTTAGCAATGTATTGTATTTCCAAACGTGTCTAGAATACTTTGAAATAGTCTGGAGGAATCAGAACGTGTCGGTCTATCTGTCCGTCGGTTTGTTGCAAGCCGTATCTCAAGAACCACCCAATTAATTTGGATCAAAACCTTTGTTCATAGGAATAGTACCTAGGTTGTGGCTCCCGAGCCGTCATATTTACTGTACTGCAAAATAATTCATTGAAGCCATTTTTTTAAAGAAAAAAAGAGCAGAAACAACAACAACAACAACAGCAACGTTTTGCTCAATATTTTAAAAACGGCTACAGCAATTTTGCTGAGTTTAGGCATAACGATATTTCATTCATGGTTCATTCTTCAGTAGCAGTTCGGTTGTCTTTGACGAGTCAGTCGGTCACTGTGCTTCACCTTTTCCTAAAAAAACGTTTTGTGCTGTACCTAAACATTTCCTTGAACGATATTGACATTGTTTCGCTTATAGGTAGTTCAGATCTGGTTTTTCTGTTGCTTTCTTAGAATAAATCTGAATTACAACACCGAAAGAAAATTCACACTTTAAAAATGCGTATTTTCATTTATGTGTGTATGTCTATCAATACATTTGAATGTTTTGCCTTCTTGTTTTCTATTTCAATCCAAAGGACAAGTGCTTTTCCTACCACGTCTTTGAAGAAGGACGGAAGTACATGACGTGGCGAGGAGCCAGGCTAGAATGTCAACGACTGAGCGGAGAACTGGCCATGCCCAAAACGCCTGACGAATTGGATGTGATTCACCAAATGATGGAAATTGGTATCAAAGGTCGTTGTGCCTACGTTGGTCTACAGACAGTTCCTGTGTCAGTTGGAACTTCAAATATGTACAGGTAAGCTTGGTCTTGCCTACCAAAAAATCAACAATGACATTCGAAAAGCCATGAGCACAGCAAAGGAGAACTGGATAGAAGAGCAATGACAGGAAATAGAGAACAGTCTGAACAAGAACAACAGCAAGAAGGCCTGCCAGACTGTGAAGCGTCTGACAAGTGTTAAACACGATCCAAAGCAAGTCTGGCATATGCCTTACAGAAAAACAAGAAGTCTTGGACAGAAGGACAGAAGGACAGAGTACTTCCCTAGCCTTTTCAGCCACACACCAAATTGAGACCCATCAGTTCTAGCATGTCCTGAGAACAGAGGAGAAGGAGAAATCCTCCCAAATCTCAGAGAAGAAGTTGAGGCAGCAGTGCAATCGCTGAAGAAGGGTAAGTCAGCGGGAGTGGACAAACTACCCGCGGAACTGCTTCAAGCAGGAGGAGAATCTATGATTGACGCACTCACCATTATCTGTAACAAGATCTGGCAACATTGGGAGGGCCTACACCATGGACCCAGTCGCTTGTCATCACTCTTCCCCAAAAAACGTAACTTTCAGGAGTGTGAAAATTACCGTACAATCAGCCTCGTCAGCCATCCCAGCAAGGTCCTCCTGAAAATAATACTCAACAGGTTGAAACCCCAAGCTGAACAAATCATAGCTGAAGAACAAGCAGGAATCAGTGCAGGGCGAAGTACCACTGAACAGATTTACAACCTTAAAATACCTACAGCACCAACAACATCTATACAATGTGTTCGTAGACTTCAAAAAGCTGTTTGACCGAGTCTGGCATGCAGCTCTGTGGGCAACCATGAAAGTGTGCAACATCAGCCCTAAAATTATTGATATCATAAAAGCCTGTATGACAAGGCTACCAGTGCAGTCCTCCACAACAGCGCCATCGGAAACTGGTTCAGAAGAGCAATCTGTGTGCGTCAGGGATGCCTACTCTCTCCAACACACTTCAACATCTTCCTAGGGCGCATCATGTCAGATGCCCTTGCAGATCACGAAGGCACAGCCAGCATAGGCGGAAGAGCAATCTCCAACCTTGGTTTTGCGGATGACATTGATGGATTGGCTGGAGAGGAACAAAAACTTGAACAGCTAGTACAGAGGCTTGACACCTCCTCCTTCTCCAGAGCCTATGGAATGGAAATAATTGCAGAGAAGACCAAAAGGATGACCAGCAACACCAATGGCATCAACACGGACATCAAAGTCCAAGGCCAATCCCTCAACACATTGCATAGCTTCAAATATTTAGGAGCCATTGTATCAGACAATGGGTCCCGACAGGAAGTCCTCTCCAGGATCGCACAAACAACTGCTGCCCTAGCGAGGTTGAAGCCAATTTGGAAAGACGGGACCATCAGTCTACATTCCAAGGTACATGTAAGATTGCTGCGCTTCCTTGTCATCTCAATTTTCTTATGCGCTTGCGAAACATGGACCCTCACAGCAGATCTACAACGAGGAATACAAAGCATGGAGATGAGGTACTACAGAAGACTTCTGGACATTTCCTATACACAGCACATCACAAACGACGATGTCCGACAGACTATCACACAAGAAATTGGACAACACAATGACCTGCTCACAGTGGTGAAAAAACAAAAACTCCGATGGTATGGCCACGTCACCAAATCATCAAGTCTTGCAAAGACCATCCTGCAAGGCACAGTGCAAGGCGGTAGAAGAAGAGGGATACCGAAAAATAGGGTGGAGGACAACATTCGAGAATGGACTGGTTTGACACTGAGCGAAACCATCAGGGTTGCTGAGGACAGGGAAAGATGGAGTGCGCTGGATAAACTATCATCTGGGGTGCCCCTACAACCTCCGTGTTACGGGATAAGACATATAAGATAGATAGAAGCTTGGTCTGCAGACAGTTCCGGTGTCAGTTGGAACTTCAGATGTGTACACTATCCTGTCCTATCCTATCCTATCCTGTAACTCGGAGGTCGTAGGAGCACCACAGATGATTGTTTAACCAGCGTACTCCATCTTTCTCTGTCCTCAACAACCCTGATGGTCTCGCTCAGTGTCAAACCAGTCCATTCTCGAATGTTGTCCTCCACCCTATTTTTCGGTCTCCATCTTCTTCTACCTCCTTGCACTGGGACTTGCAGGATGGGTTTTGCAAGACCTGATGATCTGGTGACATGGCCATACCATCGGATTTTCCGTTTCTTAACCACTGTGAGCAGGTCATCGTGTTGTCCAATGACTTGTGTGATGGACTGTCGGACTTCGTCGTCGTCGTTGGTGATGTGCTGGCATAGGAAATGCCCATAAATCTTTTGTAGTACCTCATCTACATGCTTTGTATTCTTCGTTGTTGATGTGCTGTGGGGGTCCACGTTTCACAAGCGTATATGAAGATGTAGATGACAAGGGAGCGCAGCAATCTTACCTTGTAGGCTGTTGGTCTCGTCCTTCCAAATTGGCTTCAACCGCCCAAGAGCAGCAGTTGTTTGTGCGATCCTGGAGAGGACTTCCTGTCGGGGCCCATTGTCTGATACAATGGCTCCTAAATATTTGATATTTGTACTGTGTTGAGAGATTGTCCTTGGACTTTCATGTCAGTGTTGCTGCCATTGGTGTTGTTGGACCTCAATTTGGTCTTCTCTGCACTAATTTTCATTCCATGGGCTCTGGACATGGTGTCAAGCCTTTGTACCAGCTGTTCGAGTTTTTGCTCCTCTCCAGCTAATCCATAATGTCATCCACAAAACGAAGGTTGGAGATTGCTCTTCCTCCTATGTTGACTGTGCTTTCGTGATCTGAAAAAAGCATCTAACATGATGCGCTCTAGGAAGATGTTGAAGAGTGTTGGAAAGAGTAGGCATCCCTGACGCACACCGATTGTTCTTCTGAACCAGTTTGCGATGGCGCTGTTGTGGAGGACTGCACAGGTAGCCTTGTCATACAGGCTTTTGATGACTTCAATAATTTTAGGGCTGATGTTGTACATTCTCATGGATGCCCACAGAGCTGCAGGCCAGACTCGGTCAAACACCTTTTTGAAGGCTACATTCCTGAAGAGTGATGACAAGCGACTGGGTCCATGGTGTAGGCCACTCCCCACTCTGCCAGATTTTGTTACAGATAATGGTGAATGCCTCAATCTTCGCTTCTTCTCCTGCTTGAAGGCGTTCCGCGGGTATGTTGTCCACTCCCGCTGACTTCCCCTTCTTTAGCGATTGCACTGCTGCCTCAACTTATTCTCGGAGAATTGGGAGTATTTTTTCTTCTCTGTTCTCATGACATGCTGCAACTGATGGGTCTCATTTTGGTGTGTGGTTGTAAAGATCAGAGCAGTACTCTGCCCATCTGTCCAAGACTTCTTGTTCTTCTGTAAGGCATATGCCAGACTTGCTTTGGATCGTGGAAACTTTGGGCTGTTTAACACTTATCAGCCGCTTACAGTCTGGTAGGTCTTCTTGCTGTTGTTCTTGTTCAGACTGTTTTCTATTTCTATTTCATGGCATTGACCTTCTATGCAGTTATCCTTTGCAGTGCGCATGCCGTTTCGGATGTCATTGTTGATTTTTGGATGGGCATCAGCTCCCTGTGAAGTGTTCTTTTTCTTTTTTTTATCTCTCTTCGTTTATGACACAGATCCAAAAGTTCAGGCGTGATCCACGGCTTCTTCTTTGGTCGGTGCTTGCCAAGGATCTCAGTGGCGGCATCTGTCACAGCTGAGTTAAAGGTGGTGGTAGTGGTGTTGACATCTACTTCACCAGCCCCCAAAATGAGCAGTGGTGCAAATTTCCCTCCAATTGTGGCCTGAAATATTTATGCCACCTTCGGGTCTTGCAGTTTGTCCATGTCGAACTTCAGTCTAGTGCACTTTGCTGTGTTTACTCTCCTCAAGTGGAGCCGGAAAGACATCATCACGAGATCGAGGTCACTTCCGATGTCTGCTCCTGGAAAATTGCGTTTCCTGCCAATGTTAATGCTTGATCTGAAGCGTTTCTTGACCATGATGTAGTCGGTCTGATAATAAGATAAGATAAGATAAGACAATTTTATTATCTTTAACAAGACATTACATTGTGGTGTATAATTACAATGAAAAAAGGACTAAACATCACAATAATACTATCAACAACAATGATAATGATAACGAGGATAAAACTGTCACACACTATTATAATTACACTTATGCGGCAAGTCTTGTGTACAACTCAGTGACAACTGGAATAAGTTCGGCGTCAAAAAGAGTAACCTTATTCAGCGCCCTATAATCAAGGCAGAATCAGCACGAATAATCTTTATTCCGCACCAAGACCACCGGCGAAGAATAAGCCGAACTGGACCTCTCAGTAACACCAAGCTCCAACAACGTCTGAATTTCCCGTTCAACGACCTGACGAGAAGCAAACGGCAGATCGTAAGCCCGGCGATGAACTGGTACATCAGATGGTAAATGAACATCTAAAAACGTACCCCCTTCAAATGAACTTGGGTTTGCTGTCAAAATATCAGCATAGTCAGAATAAACAGAGAAGATGTTGTACACTCTCATGGTTACCCACATGATGCGCTCTAGGAAGATGTTGAAGAGTGTTGGAAAGAGTAGGCATCCTTGACGCACACCGATTGTTGTTCTGAACCAGTTCCCGATGTCTCTGTTATCAAGGACTGCACTGGTAGCCTTGTCATACAGGCTTTTGATGACTTCTGCTACGTTGAAACGCGCACGATAGTTCGTGTGTGACACGCACGATGGATGCGATTGTTTTGTTTTGCTAAGTATGCAATAACAGCGTGTATTTATCTTTGATTTGATTTTGCGTTGTTAGAAGAAGCTTTGTATAGCGTTAGTAATTTTAGTTGGTCGATATTATTTGAGAATTTTATAGAGTTGGTTGTTTACTATCGATCGAAGCGTATGGATAATTCCAGTCGTAACTATAGAAGCTTCCATCCCAAATAAGGTTGTATGACGTGAGACAGTGATGACGAAATGTGTTTTGATTGGTTATAATTATGTCTTGCCCGAACGTTCTTTATTTCTCTGGAGTTGATGATGATGATGATGATGATGTGATCTTGTAAGCGCCAAAAATCCATGTACGTAGTTGTTCATGCTCTATGCGCACTAAGACGGTGATTCAGCCATATTAAAACAAGTAAGTTTTAGTCCTTTCCTGAAGCTTGGCAGGGATGGAGCTTGCTTCAAGCTCAGGGGAAGGGAGTTCCACAGAGTGGGTGCAGCATTTTTGAAGGAGCGCATTCCAAGAGTCTTTTTGGTTGTGTTGCTTGTGCGCACACTGGGGGATTCAAGTCTACACTGAGTCCCTGACCTGAGTTCGCGTCTGGGTTGGTAAGTGGAGACCAGTTCTGTGAGGTAGGTGGGAGCAGTGCTCGTGAAGCACTGATAGGCCAGTGCCAGGATTTTGTAGTATAGAGTTAAGTGCCGCACTGTTTTAAAGGAGGAGATTGAATTGTAAGGTCGGACTTCAGTCTAGTGCACTTTGCTGTATTTACTCTCTTCAAGTGGAGCCGGAAAGACATCATCACGAGATCGTGGTCACTTCCGATGTCTGCTCCTGGAAAAGTGCGTGCACTGCCAATGTTGATAAGATAAGAATATTTAAGATAAGATAAGATAAGATAAGAATATTTATTACCAAGTAAAAACGTTACAAGGATTTTGGTGTGGCATGGCGACAATGAAATACATCCTTTCTTGCACAGTCACACATGCATTCATCGTGTCATACACTTCATTGGCATACAACATATATATGTACTAAAGGATAGGTAAACACAGTGTTAAACATACATCACTCATCAGTCATATAAAGTTATGGAGTCAAACACACCCTGCAAGTAAAACAAAATACAGCATTAAAACAATTTAACAGCAGTAAATAAAATGAGAATTATTAAGAATGTTAGGCTTCACATCCAGATCTACACACACCACACCACAACACAACACACACACACCCACGCACACACACACACAGAGCATAGCATACTCCCATTTCACAAAGGTACAAATCAAGCAATGGTAATGAGTTTTCAGTTTATACAGATCATTCCATGTTTGGTGATGTACTGAGGACAGCGTCTGGGAAGAAACTGTTTCTGAATCGAGAAGATCTGGCTCTTAAAGCACGGAACCGACGGCCAGAGGGCAGAGGCTCTAAGAGACTATTGGCTGGGTGTGATGGATCGCAGACTGTCTTTTCCGTTTTCCGTTTCAGTCGCGTTGTGAAAATGGAGGCGACAGATGGAAAGTCGCAGCCAGCTATTTTGGAGGCAGTCTTAACAATGTGCTCGAGCTGTTTCTTTTCTATCGCGGTTGTGCTGCCGTACCAGACAGTGATAGAGAAGCACAAAATGCTCTCTATCACCGCGCGATAGAACTGTGCCATAATTTTACTAGACATACCGAACTTTCGCAGCTGTCTCATTGATCTGAAGCGTTTCCTGACCATGATGTAGTCGATCTGGTTGTGATGCTCCCCGCCGGGACTGTGCCATGTCAATCGTCTGGAGTTTTTGTGGAGACCAAGCGTGTTTGCCAGTACCAAATTGTTGTATCTGGCAAACTCCAAGAGTCTCAGACCCCTGTCATTTGTCTCGTTTTTGCAGTGGGGTCCACATGTGTCTCCCCAGTTGTGGTGCGCATCTTGGCCAACCTTGGCATTTTAGTCGCCTTGCACTATGATGTCCTTCTTCGGCACTTGGTCAAGGACCGCCTGTAGATTTTCATAAAAATCCTCCACTTCGCTGTCGTCATAGTCTGATGTTTGGGCATAGGCCTGGATGATGGTGATGTTGAAAGGGGCTGCTCTCAGACGGATGGTAATGAGTCTACGGAGACTGGGCGGCAACCCATGACAGTGGCTAGAATGTTCTTGTGGACCAAGAATCCAACGCCGTGTTCGTGGCTGTCATCTCTACCGCTGAAATAGAGCTTGTGGCCTTTGTCAGTCGTTGTTTCACCTAGGCCTTTCCCGCGCAAATCGTTGATACATAAAACGTTCCATCGATGGTGTTCCAGCTCGTGGGCCAATTCTTCTAATTTTCATTTCGCAGTTAGGGTCCTGACATTCCAGGTTCCTATGACCATGTTGTTTCTCGTGCGGATCTTGCTAATTTGTCCAGCAGTAGCATACCTATCACCTCCGTCCTGGTGGCCAACGGAAGACGCGGTAACGTGACAGCAATTGAAAATGAAAAAAAAAAAAGCATTATTATTATTATTGCTAGTGTGTGTATTGGTCAATGACTTTATTCTATTTAGTCAATAACAATGATTGCCTGAGCACTGTAAGTTTATGCAGGAACACGTTTCAATCGAACTTAATGAACTGAAGTATTCCATTGTTTAATCATTTGCATTGTTATTTTTGGCTGGTTTCTTCCTTTAATTCCTTTATTTCTGTTCTTTCTTTTATAATATATTGTAATATTCTTGTACTTTGCACCCAGCGGCTTCTATTCAATATTACTTTCTCTGCGTACTCCTATCAGTGCTTCGCTTTTGTTGCTCATTCTTTTCCGCCTCTCCTTTCACATACACACACGTTCACATATAAACACATAAAGAAAAAGCCCGCCCAGTGTTGAGAGAAACAAGTAATTCACTAGACCTCATCAGTGTGCATTATTTTTGATACAAAATGCGCGTTGCCAAATAAATGAATGCCTATCACAATACATAAAATATATTTTTTGTTAAGTCACAAATATAATTTAATTTAAAAAGTAATCAATGTGTTTGTGATAGTTATAAAAAAGAACTTAATGTTTTTAATATAACGTCACCACGATTACGTTACTCAATGTACCATAAGTTCCTTTTCGGCTGAAGGCATCTGTACACTCTAATTACATATACAGTTAAAAATGTTTTTCTTAATAAAAAATACCTCACGAGGGTTAGTCAATGGAATTGCATAAGTTTGGTTTTATCTGTGAGGCACATGCAGTCTAAGTGCATACCAAACTTGAATCAAATCACTCTTGTAGTTTAGGAGAGAATATGATTTTTTTTAAATGACGCCAACATGATGAGGTCACCCGAAAAGCTTTTTTTCCCTCACCATTTCCTAACTAAATGCCAAGTTTTAAAGAAATCCGTCCATTGGTTTGAGAGAAAGGTGTGCAAATGTGACCACCGAACGGACGCCGGACACCGCTGGACGGTCGCACACAGACGAAAACAATAGTTCCAGAGGTTTACACCTTGGTGACTAACAACAAAGACTATAAAACTAAATTTTGAAGACAGATTGCATTTAAGAAACAGCTCGAGCATGTAGCTTGTTCAGAGTTGTAACGAAATAATTTGGCAGAATAATGCAAGTCTATTTTGTTAGTAGTTCAACATTTTTTTTCCATCTTTCCTTCAAATAAGTTGGCAAACGAAAGCAAGTCCGTTCACGTCGATTTGCATTATTTTTTAACAATACCTTTTTCTTATAATAATTTGGCAGAACAAAGTCAGTTCCACTTACACTGTTCTGCCAATTTATTTAACATTGTTTCATTTAGAGGAAAGGATGGCAGAACAAAGTATGTCCATACAATTCATTAAAAAAAAAAAAGAAAAAGAAAAAGACGCAACCAAATATTGCAAATACCCATGGGCGCATGTCGTTCGATGTTCTGGATCTGCTTACTACACAAAACAGCAGAATATAATTGTATAATCTGATAAATCAATCAACACACAAAAAAATCGATTTTGTTGAAAGTAGCTTTACTGGACTTGAGTTACTTTGCTATCGCACGGCAGATCTTCCCACCGTAACCGTTCGAAACTGTAAATGAGGTGACTGGTTCCTCTGGGAGGTTTGGTCGAAGAACAGCAGAATAAAGGGCTTCTCTAATCTTCCACATCAATCCTCTCACGAAACCAAACAACATTCAAAGCTTTTCTATAAAGAGCACATAAACAAAGGTAAGGTAAAGGTAAAGGTGGTCCCATAGCCTTGAGGCCGTAGGGGAGCGTGATGTTGGAGATCACACTTATCTTGGGCCAGCGTAATGAGGGTGATGCCCATCTCTCTCCCTCGCTGCTTTACCTTCCCCACCCACAGTTGAGTCAATTGGGGGCGTTGTTATTTGTCGCTTCACGTTTTTCGGTCACCCATCCAAGTGCTAACCGCACTGGACGGTGCTTAACTTGCGACACAGTAGCGAGTGCTCCAACCACTGCGCTATCCGACATCCCACATAAACATAAACAAATTAAAGTTAAATACCAGCTATCATTGCACGCTTTGCAAAACAAAATATTCGGAACTATCGTGCGCGTCCCAATCGTAACACGGCTCTACAAAAGAATGGGTCAGGGGCGTTCATGAGGGGCTCAGTTTATACTTGAAACATTATTATTTGCTTTGTTGCAAGTAGTATAAACTCTTCCGTATTATGTAGAGCATTAAAGTCGGAATTAAGAACTGAATTGGTATCTGGGTATACCTATAGTTATTGTTTACAGTTTCATGTCTGCATGTTACAGAAAAACGGTCCGCTGGATCGACAACACAACCTGCTATTATGGAAACGTTTCCACAATGAGTACTAACGACTTCCTGCTAAGAACGCCTTTTAATGTTTTTTCTCAAATGGATCTTTATTCAACAACGTGCTTTGCTGTGCTCTTGAACGAACAAGGGATGTTTTATCCCGTTGGATGTTCAGAATCTGTGTGCAGTACATACTTCTGTGAAGTCAAACACAAGCAAACGTTCGATGACTACGAGACGGTGGATTTTCCCATGCAAAACTATGTGCCACACACACGTTTGACAAGGTGTCCAAATGATGAGTTAGTCCACAGTTTTCTGTCCTGTGACGTTCACAGCCACTGTGGAGTAAGGGACTATGTTGCACGCTGTGAGCTGTATTTGGCAGACAATGGGATGTTAACAAAAGCAACAACGGACGGAATGGCCGTTTCTGCAGAACGGTCTGTGAGTGTTGAGATGTTTAGGTGCCGCTCGATGAAAGAAACCATTCCCTACACACTGGTCTGTGACTTCAGACGTGACTGTCATGATGGATCTGATGAAATATTCTGTGTTTACATAAAAAAATACGTGGAATTCAGGTAAACCTTTGTTGTTCAAAGTAGTTTTTACAGAACTCCGGCTGCTACAAACCTCCTCACAACCTGTAGGAGGAAGAAAGAGAGTTAAGGAAAGTGAGTTTAAAGTTAATGTGTTCGTTAATGGTGACTAAAGTTTTATTCATCAGGTACATTTAAATGTGTACTGATGATAACCAAATATATTTCAGAGAGAGGAAAAAAGGGACTTCAACCTTATCCTCCCCGTTAATTTGTTCGTGCTTTGTGGGTTCGGGCACTGAATAGAATAGAACCAACGTTTCCCGGCGTGTAGTAAGAGGCGGCTAACAGGGGTGATGTCAGCACGGCATGTATGGGCGAAAGTCTTCTACACAGAAGTCACCGGCCTGGTTCGGGGCCAAGGCGAGCAACACTGTGCTCGTGGATTTCGGCTGTGGCCAACAGCCTGGAGACCATTGATGAAAAGGACCACTCACTCCATACCGGATCGGTCGTCGCCCGGACGGCGCCTTCCGTTGGCCACCAGGACGGAGGTGATAAGTGTGCTACTGATGGACAACTTAACAGGATCCGCATGAGAGACAACATCGTCATAGGAACGTAGGATGGCAGGACCCTAACTGCGGAGGGAAAATTAGAAGAACTTGCCCACAAGCTGGACCACTATCGATGGAACATCCTAGGTATCAGCGAACTGCGTTGTAAAGGCCTTGGTGAAACAACGCCCGAAAGGCCACAGGCTTTATTTCAGCGGTAGAGATGACAGGTCGATCACGGTGTTGGATTCTTGATCCACAAAGACATTATAGCCACTGTCACGGGTGGCCGCCCAGTGTGAGAGCAGCTCCTTTCAACATCAGCATCCTTCAGGTCTATGCCCCAACATCACACTATGGCGACAGCGAAGTGGATACAGGCTTTCATTGACCAAGTGCAGAAGAAGGGCATAGTCATAGTGCAAGGCGACTGGAATGCCAAAGTTGGCCAAGATGCACACCATAACTGGGGAGACACGTGTGGACCCCACTGCAACAACGAGACAAATAACAGAGGTCTGAGACTCTTGGAATTTGCCAGATACAACTATCTAATACTGGCAAACACGCTTGGTCTCCACAAAAAATCCAGACGATGGACATGGCACAGTCCCAGCGGTGAGCATCACAACCATATTGACTACATCATGGTCAATAAAGCTAAAGCAGATCAAGCATCAACATTGGCAAGGCACGCACATTTCCAGGAGCAGACGTCGGAAGTGACCACGATCTCGTGATGATGTCCTTCCGGCTCCACTTGAAGAGTGTCAATACAGCAAAGTGCACAAGTGTAACAGCAGAAATAGTGACGACAAAATGTAGTAAATTAGCTTAGCGCAAAATAGATATCATCGAATGAAACTTGACGTTAATTCACCAGTTACCTAAAGGAAAGCCCACACATGTTAAATTAACCTCCTCCAGACAATCACGCAGATAGACTTGGCTAAACCAAGAATTTTAACTAGCTTACTCCACTATGCATGACCAGGGTCACTGAAACACTAAGTAGCCTAGGCTCCGCTTATCGCGATTGCATCTATCCTACATTCTACCTCTGACACTCCATTTCAAGGATAATTATATGTGTCTGATAAATAGGGCAGGTGAAGGAAAATATTCAAATAAAAACGAATAATCCCGTATATGCGAGATTAACTAAACGAGAGTTAAACGATTGGTCAGAACCCCTGCATGTCCTTGGTGGCCCAACCTTAGCTCGTCAGTCAAATACGAAACACGAAGCTGCGAGGGTCAAACCAAGGAACAAACTGCAGTGTCCGCCTATCTCCACCTCATTGAGAGAGTGCTAGAGACTACAACAGACGGTTTCATGAATCCCAGAGTCTAGAAGTAAGATAACACTAGGAGTTTTGATATGTGTATGTTTATTTTATATTGATTGCCATGTATTAATAATATGTTCGTGATATGTTCGTGATATACATATATAGTTACAGAAACAGATTATTGTTTCTGAGACAGTATGCATGTGGATTGATGTATCTTAGCCTTAAGATTTGGATCGAATTGTGCATATGGGAAACTTTGCAAGTGTCTGATGCTATAGACACTTTACAGAGGAGACCGCACACTCAGATCTAACGAGAATATTGTAGCCAGAGCTCCGACTTTTAAAGGTCAGATCTGGGACGGTTTGTGGGGACAAACGCATGACGCTTGCT
Source organism: Oncomelania hupensis (assembly GCA_036898135.1). Lineage (NCBI taxonomy): Eukaryota > Metazoa > Mollusca > Gastropoda > Littorinimorpha > Pomatiopsidae > Oncomelania > Oncomelania hupensis. The sequence goes on along the minus strand of CM072524.1, from coordinate 60,260,406 downwards.
CCCGTGGTACAGAAGGAGAACAACCAAGATTCTACCTCTCCACGTCCGAACCTCACAGCCACACAACTCACCCACCTAACCTGAGAGGCAAGACATCTCAGAAGGACTCCATCACTCGCCGACGCGCAGTAGATAAGTCACCCACAAATGCAAACTGAGTTCTACCCTGGAGAAAACATAATCGACCACTAGATCATTTAGTAAACTACGAGCATTCCATTCGTAGACTCGCGTAGCATAGGATGAAGAAGACCTGCTGACAAACTTTCCCAGCACATCGAACTCTTAGAATTATTAATTTACCTGTTTAATGAAGTACATGTAAAAGTTGTGTTGAATATATAAAAAGGGAAAAGTACATACATACGACTGGTGTCATTCTATTTGTATTGTTGTGTAGCTATTAGTTTTCTTCTCTCGAGACATAATACTCCTTTGATTAGTAATCAGCGTTTCTCAAGTTGAGCCAAATGATACTAAAAAACCCGAGAACAAATATAAATTGTATGTGACCAAACACCGTGATCTGTCTCTCACATAGCTCTGGAATTTTGGTAAAAGAACGATCGATAGTGGTAGCCCAACGCCCTCTATCAATAAGTCTTACCCCCTAGTAAGATAAACGTATCTTCCCCAGAATATCATCACATATGGGGGCTCGTCCAGGATAATAAATTTTAGTATCTATATCTTGAGTAACCAAAGATAATAACGAATAGAAAAATTATCTTATTTAGGATTCATAACAGTGGTCTAGTACAAAATCCGAGAGTTGACTCAGTGGCATTGGGAAAAACATTTTTCTTGATTCTTTGAATTGCATGATTGTATTGATTGTTGTATGCACATGTATGTATTGATTGACGAAAGATAATTGGTTCTTATGCATTGATTGAAAATTGTTGTGGTGCTGGTAACATCTCACATAGGGATATTTTGATTGTACTTGTGTTAAACTAGATTGACTAATAGCAGTTAGGTTATCTTACTTTTAGTCTCTGGAGATCTAGAAATCTAGCATGGCAGACTTCATTAAGGTGCGCCGAGAATTACGAAAAGAAGGGCAAGCATTAGGGTTAACCGGGCAAGAGTTAATCACGTATGTAACCTCGGAATGGGATAAACTGGAAAAATCCAGAGCTGAGGAGATAATCCGTGCAGAAAAGCTAGAATTGAAGGGGTCGTGCAGAAAAAAACTAGAATTGAAGAAATATTGTTCTAACTGCAGAAAGACTAACCATAACACAGTTGATTGCCGTAGAACAGCGAACCAAACGCACAACGTGGCTGTAAGTCAAACTAGTGCCGTGGATCCAGAGACTTCAGATAAGTCCCGACCCCCAGTCAGTGAAACAGTTGTAGTGAACGGAAAAACCGCGTCATGTCTATACAACACTGGATTATCATACGATGCAATTGTCAGTCGAACTCTTGTAACCGCTGAAGACATCACAAACGAAACCATCACTTTGCAAGGCCCTGATCGATCCATACCCGCCTCCACCTTACCCATCGCGATAGTCCATGTAGACTCCCGATGTGTCTGGAAAAGTGAAAGTGGCAGTAATTAATAAACCTCTGTATGACATCATACTAGGGTGTAGATATGTGTATCTAGGGACTCCGACTGCACCTGCAGAGGTTGCAGCAGTTCAAACTAGAACACAGATCAGACAGGATGCTGCAGATAATCTCCCTGCTAATCCGGCACCAGCCGAGATGAGGGCAGATCAACTAGCTGACCCCACATTAGATAAATGCTACAAGAAACTACCTCAGGCGCATAACCCACCTCAGAAAGGAGAGTTCTTTAAGAAAAACGGACTACTGTACAGACAGACCACGACCACTCTCAATTAGTTGTCCCTGCCAAACATAGACCCCAGGTACTAGAGGTAGGACACGCCATTGCATTTAGCGGGCACATGGGCGTGAATGCAACAATTCAGGGAATAACTGCTCACTATCATTGGCCTGGAATAACAGGAAACATTATGCGCTTTGTCTGCTCCTGTCACCAGTGCCAGAAGGTAGCATCAAAGAGGTGGACAGTCCCAGTAACGCTAGGCGAAATGCCCGTCACCGGTACCCCATTCCACAGAGTAGCAGTAGACATCGTAGGCCCACTGCCACTCACCAAGAAGCGCAATCGGTATATCCTAACCTTAGTGGATACTTGCACCATGTGGTGTGAAGCAACACCCCTTTGTACTATCGATACTAAACGAGTAGCAGAAGCTCTGGTCACTATGTTCACACGAAGTGTTCTCTCTCATTCAGACGAAACACGTTCGTTCCTCCCCCTATCACCCTCAGAGTAACGGTCAAGTCGAACGGATTAACGGCACGTTAATTTCCATCCTGCGCAAACTTGTAAACGAAAAGCCAGAGACTTGGGACACATACGTAGCCGCCGCGCTGTTCGCTTATCGTGAGGTTCCGCACGCGTCCACGGGATTTCCCCTGCCAAACTTGTTATTTGGTCGTCCGATAGCCGGTCCACTTGAAGCACTGAAGCGAGGATAGACAGATTCTCAGGTAGACGAAGGGGTTAAGACGGCAACCCAGTACGTAACGGAATTACGTGGCCGCCTACGCACTACCTGTCAACTCGCAACGTCAGCCATCAAACAAGCTCGCGCGCGGCAAGCTCGCCATTACAACAAAAACACCAAAGAGCGAGAATTAGCTGAAGGGGACAAAGTCCTACTCCTACTTCCCAGCGGGTCCAATAAACTAGAAATTGCATGGCAAGGCCCGTACGTAGTCACGCAAAATAACTACCGTATCAAGGTTAAGGGAAAAGAGAGAATGTACCACATCAACTTTGTTACACTCGATTCGATGTTGGTGTTTTTCTATCAGTAGTTGATTCAGCCCCAATGCTGAAGAAATTTACTTAATTTCTTTCAACAACGTTGAAACGTAATGCACAACCAAAGTACAGAATTAAAACTTATTTCAGACTGTCTGAATACTGTCAATATTCACAGTTCATTCACACAGAGTCAATGTTTCTCATCTGCAAGGAAACGACGCCCTCGTCTGTTGCAGTTGTCATCGGCCCAGGGTCAAAGACGGTGATCTCGTGGGCTTTCCTGGAGTCAGTGCATCCTCCGTTGCTCCCGTCCTTCTTCTTCACGACCACGACAGGGGACGCGTAGGGGGAACTGGACTCCCTGATGATGCCCATTTTCAGCATCTCATCGATTTCTTTCTTCAAGGATTCACGGGCCTTGAAGGGGATCGGGAAGGGTTTGGATCGAACAGGGATATTTGAAGTGAGGTGGACTTCATGTTCGACCAAAGTCGTAGAGCCTGGGACATCATTGAAGCTATGGGGAAACTCGCCCATAAGGTCCTTGAGCTCCGACTTTTGACCTTCCGTCAAGCTCGGTCCTAGCTTAACATCATCGATGCCTTCTTTGCTGTGGAAGTCTCCTAGTTCCAACAGTTCCTCGCTGTTGAAGCTGTCGTCGATCTCAGCTGCTGTTGCTACGTGTACAGTCTCTGGCGGCCTCTCCATGTACAGATTAGTATATCTTGGAATGCTGGCCGACCTTCACCTTATAGTCGTTGATCCCCACCACGGTCTCCACTTCGTACGGGCCTTTCCACTGCATCAGCAACTTATTGTGGTCGGTAGGTAGCAGCACCAGTACTTTGTTGCCAGGTTTGAACTTCCTGTTTACAGCCCTACGATCGTAGTAGTGCTTTCCACAGTCTTGGGACTTCTTCAGGTTTTCTCTGGCTATCTCGAGAGTTTGCTCCAGCTTCTCCCGTAGCTCAAACACGTACTGGTAGCTGTTCTTTACCTCTGGAGTCTCTACTTCTTTCGTCCACAGTTCTTTTAGGATGTGCATCGGCCCTCGGATGGTTCTTCCGTACAGCAGCTCGAACGGAGAAAAGCCGGTGGACTCCTGCGGCATTTATCTGTAGGCGATCAGTAAGGCATTGATGTAGCGATGCCATTGTCTGGGCTGCTTGCTGCACAGTTTCTTCAGGGTGGACTTCAGCGTAGCATTGAACTTTTCTACAATCCTGTTACACATTGGATGGTAGGGTGTCGTAGTCAAATGCCGGATGCTCAGCAGTCTGTTGACCTCCTTCATGCAGTCAGAGACGAACTGCATCCCTAGGTCTTTCAGAATTTTTTCAGGCACTCCAAGTCTGCTGAACATGTCCACCAGTGCCTCTGCAACAGTTTCAGTGTCAATCTTCTTCAAAGGCACTGCTTCTGGGTACCGAGTCGCATAGTCCACTAAAGTCAGTACCCACCGATGACCTTCTTCACTCGGAGGTCTTATTTCGCCGATTAAGTCTAAGGCCACCCTCTTGAAAGGTCGGTCGATCAAAGGCATCCTCTGCATAGGTACTTTCGGGACCCTTCCTCGAGGTATGGTCTTCTGGCAAATGTCGCATGATCGGCAGAAACGGCAGACGTCCGCATGAAGTCCTGGCCAGTAGAAAACCGCCTGGATTCTATCCGACGTCTTCTTGATGCCCAGGTGACCTCCCATGATCGAGTCATGCGCTACTTCCATCACCTGGCGCCTTAGGGTTAATGGTACCAATACTTGACGTAGTGGTTTCCCTCCGTTGACCCTCGGGTGCTGGAAGATTCTGTACAGGATCTTGGCCTTCACCTCGAAATAGACCGTGCCACTGCCCTTGGTCACGTGGTCTTGGCGGTTCCTGTACTTATTTAAAGTGCTGTCAGCTTCCTGGAGCTGGATCAGCTTATCTCTGTCCACGATGGCAGCTTTGGAGATGTCGGCGACCTTCAGTGGCGTAGACGTCTTGTCTCTCTTGGCCTGGGCCCTGGTAGTAACAGCACCGACGATCTCTGGTCGGCAGGGCTGAGCTAGAGTAGCCACATTGTCCCGTAGCAGCTCTGTAAGGTCTCCATCGGGAAATGGCAATGGATCCTCCTCCACAACTTCGACGTGTTGAGTTGAGGCAGGACTCCACTCTGGATCGGGGTCGTCTCGCGCCGTCGATGTTCCCGATCATCAAATCGTATAGCGGCTTCTTCAGGCAAACCGCTTCTACTTCGCCTATGTAGAAAGGAGTGCTGACTTGAATCTTCGCAACTGGCGCTCTCACACATTTGCTGTCGGCCATGAGTGTCCATTTAAAATCGCCAGTGAACTGTTCTTTAGCGATTAGGTCTTCTTTGACGATGACCCCACTGCAGCCAGAGTCTCTTAAGACAGTCACTTCATGATTTCCGACGCGTCCCTTTAAAACAGGCATGTTCTGGACGGTCACAGCTGCGCTGGCGACGACGGGGATGGATTTCCCGTTGGCAAGGAGAAGTTGGCCATCGGTTATGCACTCTTGCACGTCCGCAGGAGTAGCTGCGCGCTCGGTCTCACTCGGAAGAAGGACGCTCCCGCCGCACACTTGATGGTCAGATCTACTGGTTTGCCGTTGATTGGAGAACCACCTCTGCCGGTTGCCCGCCGCTGCATTGTCCGTACTGCTCCGCTGTCCGCTACTTTTGTTTTGAGGACAGTTAGCCGCTCTGTGGTCTGTAGCGTTGCAAGTGAAACAGCCTCTTGAATGCCCTTCCCTGGGAGGTGGCGTGGAGTCCGTCTGTCTCTGGCTCGCCTGACCACCCTGGATCTTGTTCCCATGGTTTCCAGTCTTCTGAAATGGTTTCGTCGCCTTGGGTGGCCCCAGCGTTTTTTCCGGGAGCGAGGAGGTATCTTTCAGTAACCTCGGTCACATCATTAAGCGTCTGCAGCTTCTGTAATTCTAAGTGGGTCGCCAGGTCCTTGTGACAGGCATTGAGGAATTGCTCCTTAACGATCAGGTCATGGAGACTATCGTAAGACTTCCCTTTGCCTGATAATTCAACCCACTTGTGCAGGTATGACGACAAGCGCTCCACAAACTGCTTTGGAGTCTCGTCTGACAAAGGCCGGCATTCACGGAAGCGTTTACGGTAGCCCTTCTCTGTGAAGCTGTAGCAATGTAATAGGGCCTCTTTCAAGACGTCGTAGTTTTTGGCGTCATCGTTCGACAGTCTGATGTAAACTTCCAGTGCCTGCCCCGTCAGAAGTGCACTTAGTCGAATCGCCCAGTCTCGAGGTTGCCAGTTGGAGCTTTCGGCAAACCTTTCGAATCTCGCCAGATAACTGTCGATCTGGTCCTTCCTGTCGACGAACGCTGGCAATTTTGGAGCCATGTGGTCGCTGATGACTTGTGGCGCGTGCTGATTGTTTTGGATACGCGCCATTTCTAGCTGGAACTGCCGATCAGCTTCTCTTTCCTCACGCCTGCGCTCATCTTCTCTTTCTTTCCGCTGCTCTTCTCTTTCTTGCCGCTGCTGTTCAATTTCCAGACGCTTCAGTTCTAATTCTCTTTCTTCTCGGCGACGCTGTTCTTCCTTTTCTAGACGCTTCTCTTCTAATTCTCTTTCTTCACGGCGACGCTGCTCTTCTAATTCTCGTTCTTGTATTCTCTCCTGGGATTTGACGTACTCCGTCAGCTGTTTGCCTTTTAGATTCAGTTCAACCCCTTTCTGCCAGAAATCAGCCATCTTAATGCTTTTCTGGAAAGTTCTTTTCTGGAAAGTTCTTTTCTGGAAGGTTCTTTTTCTAGAAAGTTCTTGACTGTGCTGCACCCTTCTAGACTGTTCTAGAACAGCACGCTTTCTGCAGTAGCGCTGATGCTTGTCACTAGTCGCCTTCGCTGACGCAGGCCCCGCTGTCCTCGTCGTATGCGACGCTGCACCACGCTGGTGTTGATGTATACGCTCCTGTGCTGAAGTAGACGCGACGTCCGCTCGTCGCTCTCTCTAATACTGGCGATGTAGCTCCGAGACTGTCCCTCGACGAAGTCTTGCGGCAGCCACGTAGTCCCGATCTGTTGTTCGCTCACGAAGCAACTCTTCAGCGACTACACGCCCTTGCAGTCAACCCGAATCTATCGGGGATGTAGTCCCAGTATGTTGGCCCCTCCCGACGCAACTTGTTGGCGACTACCCTCGATGACTGCCTCTCGTAACGTTGACTCGCTTGTTGTCGCAGTTGAACCCTTGGCTATGGCGTGGATCGCGGCTTGACCCCCAAAATGTTACACTCGATTCGATGTTGGTGTTTTTCTATCAGTAGTTGATTCAGCCCCAATGCTGAAGTACTGATGAGTGTAGCTCAGATTCGTTTATCCACGCAACCCGTTCAAACAGCCACAAGGCACGGAGTCGTATAAAGTTTTCAAACTTTATTCAGCGTTCATCAACAACTGCATACAATCGCCTTTTCACTCTCAACTTTTTACTTTCCAACTCACTATCAACCCCCACCCACACACAGGGCATCCATTTTATAATTTTTCTCTCGTTCGAGATGACGACAGAATGTTCTCGATGACGCTTTACCACCAATCAAAATAAAGTTCGTAATCACTGACTTACGTCATACATCTTTCCACACATTCCAAGAACTTCAACATTTATCGGGAAGTTTCTATCGACAGTAAACACGCAACTCTAGATAATTCTCCAATAATATCGACTAACGAAAATTACCAACGTTATACAAAGCTTCTTCTAACAACAACGCAAACTCAAATCAAAGGTAAATACACTCTATTATTGAATACTTTGCAAAACGAAACGATTAGATCTATCGTGCGCGTTTCAGACATACTATCCTTCACGTTTCAACGTAACAAACTTGCTCAACCGGTACCTAGACCGCGACAACGCAACATCCACAGATCACTTAATGGCTTTGTCTATAGCAGAAGAAGTCGAAGCAACAGAGGACTTAGTTATCAGTATCCTCTGAAAAGTAGCGAGACGTACAGAGACGTAGCTATCAACCCAAAACTATCGACAGACAGACAAAGACAAATAATGGAGATCGTTGCGCAACACCAAGCAGTGTTGACGGACATACCTGGACAGACACCGTTAGTTGAAGTGACGATGACCTTGAGAGATTTTTGTTGACAGTTCGGAAAGGTCAGTGAAAATGGTGTTAACCCGGTGCAGCTGTCCGACTCACAAGGAGCGCTGATCTTAAGCGTTTTGGGTTGCTAAGGCACCGATTCTTGTTTTTCTGCACCGATTATAAATATGTTCGCACCGGGTGGGAATAGGTCGATTAGCTATACTTCAAAATTTGCCGCCACGTTGGTGCGAAGCCGGTGCAAGATGTTTCAGCCTGTGTATTTTCTTTAAGAATTATCAGATTCTACTCCTCAATGGTTCCTAAATACGTATGACAAATAAACTTCTTACCTATGATAATGGTAGACCCTGTTATTTTCAAAAAACCAGTACATTTGGTTAAAATCCGTATACACTAGTGTGATTTAGTCTGTCATTGATACATGAATGTTAAAACCACTATCTGATTTGTTAGTATAGATCACATGTTGTGAAACATGGATGCTGATTGGCTGCTTTATGCCTTGTTTCGCTTATAAAACGGGTTGTAATGGCCGACGACACTCTTACGCTGATTAAGATCCAAGAAGGTGACATCTTGAATTTGAAAGTAAATTTCGTTAGGTTTGCGTGTCCGTGGACAGTTTTTTTTCCCCTTCCTTTCAACGCTGTTTTAGGCCTTTTCGGAATTTTAGAATTACAATAGCACACTAAGTCCACGTAAAGAACAAAATTTCTAACTAAGTTCTCCTAAACCGGTAAATATTTTATTGCGAAAATATGAAATTTCCAAATTCTGAAGGTTATTCTCGAAAGTTGCGAATGGATTTGAATACTAGAATTTCTGTGTTCTGTGACTTTTCAATATTTTATTTTACTAGTTGTGATTCTCTGTGGTAGACTGGTTTTATGTTTTGAATCTACGTCGTTTCAACGTTTTTGGTTTCCGACGAAATACCCCGGTTTTCTTTTCTTTATGAATTTTAATCTAAATAATAATTTTTAGAACGCTAGAAAATATGTAACAACCTGAAATCTGTAATCAATTATTATTTTGTTATAATTATAGAAGGAAATATTTAACAGAATTTAAATAATACTAATTTTTATATTATGAAATTTCCTAGAAGTAAATATCTTGTATGTATCAATAGCTATATTTTTACAAGAAAGATAAAAAAAATAATGAGTCTCCTCTCTGAAAATCCTTATCGGGAAGAGAGGGGACTATAAACTGATTTAAATAAAAAAAATAAAATAAAAAAATCGTAAGTGGGGCCGGGTAGCTCAGTTGGTAAGAGCGTCTTGCTAGTAACCGAAAGGTCGCTGGTTCGAATCAAGGGATTGGTCAACGTGTGATCATATTATTTTCCCCTTTACCAACAACTGGCCCGCTGGTGTCAGTATAAATCGGTCCAGTAGTCACCTATATGCGAAAGTGTCGTGTGACTATAATCTACAAACAAACAACAAACAAAAAAATCGTCCCCTATACGCTTATGTGTCCGGGGACGTTAATCTATTTTAACTAACTAACTAACTGTTAAAATTTTTCATGACTGTGAGTGTGAGAAAAACCCAGAAACCAAACCCCGAAGAAGAAAATAAATTATTTTTCCATTTCCCCATCATTCTGTGTGTGAATTAAATGTTTGTATTAAATGTTTTGTGAAGTGTCGTTTAAATAAAATTTGTGTTTAGTTAGTAGTTCTTTTTCTTTCTACATACTCTAATTGTTTAGTCTAAGACAAGAATTCTGGTTCTATCTCTACTTGAAGTTAACCAGTCACTGTGCATTTTCATTTCATGCATCTCAAATAAATTTTATAATTTATACAAACAAAGTTTTAAATAAAATCTATAATATTTTACACATAACTTTAAATAATGAAAGTAAATAAATTTTTCTCTGACAGACCTTTGTTTCCTCAGGTTGTGGTTGTGGGAAGGCATCCATCCTAGTAATATTTTGGAAAATGCATTACCTCCGCTGTGGGCGGGAGGTGTTTCTTTTTGGGTTGTGGATTTTGGGATGTCTCGGCGAGCCTATACCTGTGGAAAGATCGGTTTGTCGGAGATGGTGTCAGAACTGATATTTTTAAATCCAGCAACCTCTTGTGAGCCCTTATGAAGCCATTCCTGACAGAACCCTGCCGGTGGTGTGCTCTCTTTGTGGGTGTGCCATGGGGTGGGGGGTGAAAGGGGCTTACAAGAATTGGTGTTCAGAAGTGGGATTAGATTAAATGAGGCTAATTGCTGCCTCAGCCCATGTTATTTTAATTGAAGAATGACACCAATTCTTTACAAGAATTGGTGTCCAGAAGTGGGATGCGATTAAATGAGGCTAATTGCTGCCTCAGCCCATGTTGAAAACCCATGTTGAAGAATTACACCTTCTTCTTCTTCTTCTGCGTTCCTCCAAATGGGGCCTCAGATGTCCAGGTTTGTCAAACTTATGAAGCGGGCAGTGGTTTCGAGGTCTTGCTTGGAGCCCCAGAGTTTTACCTCCAGCGTCTGTCCTGCAGGCCAGAGTTGTGTCCTGGCATTCTGGTACTGGGGGCAGGACTGCAGGATGTGCTCTGGGGCCTGGAGGTCTGTTCCACACGGGCAGTCAGGGGTGTGTGACAGGCCTAGGCGATGCATGTGGTAACGCAGGCGGCAGTGACCAGTTCGTAGCCGGAAAATTGTGGTCTGTTCATGGCGCTGGAGGTGTGCCATCTGGTCGTCAGATGGAGGGTCATGCTGGGTGGCCCAGGTTGCCTGGAAGTGCCGCTTGACCAGAGTCTTGGCTTCCTTATAAGAGACTGGGGGGTGTGGCTGCTCCATTTTGCTGCCCGACTTAGCCAGCCTGTCCGCCTCCTCGTTTCCTGACAGACCACAGTGAGCAGGTATCCACTGGACTGCTACCTTCGTGTATTGAGAGAGGGCAATCAACAGGCGCTGTGTGTCTCTTTCCAGCTGTTCACTGGGCGACTGCAGGCTCTCGATGATGGAGCGGCAGTCAGACAGGAAGACGATATTTGAGGCGGGCGCTTCTGCAGCAAGGAGCCGGGCAGCCTCATGAAGAGCATTGAGCTCAGCCCTGTAGTTGGTGGACCGGGCTCCAGCAGGCAGGGATCTGGAGAGGGTGCTTCCATCGGTGAAGCGCAGGTGTAGTCCGCTGCCTCCGTTGCTGACGGCTGCATCAGAGGATCCATCCGTGTATGCGTGGATCCACATGGGCCTGGGATACTTCAGGTCCAGGAGCTCCAGAGTGAGGGAGCGTAGCGCAGCCTCTGACTGCTCGCCCTTGTACCTCACTCCTGGGACGTCAGGGCAGAACATGAGTTCGGTAGTCGGGGTGCCCCAGTCCTCGGCGTCCTGGAAGAGCTCTCGTTCTGCTGGGAGGTCTGGGACGGCAGCCGCCAGCTTCTTGACCTGATGGATGAAGCTATCCCGCTTCAGCCTGTTCTTGGTTGGCTGTTGTAGATATTGGTGGGCTGGGTGTGAGGGCAGCCTCTGTAGTTTTTCATGTTGGATCAGAACTTTTTCTTCTCGTCTTTGGTCCAGGGAAAGGAGTCCTGTTGTTGTTTCCAGCTTGTGGATGGGTGTTGTTTTCAGTCCTCCTGTGATGAGTCTCATGGCAGCGCTTTGTACTTTGGCCAGTCTCCTGGTGTTGCTCTTGGCTGCTGTGGACCATGCTGCTGAACCGTATTCCATCACAGGACGGACGTTGCCGGTGTACACTTGCTTGAGGATTCTGCTGTTGGCACCCCACTTTGTGCCCGAGAGCTTCTTCATGAGGGCCAATCTTCTGGTTGCTCTCTTCTCCATCTCCTGGATGTGAGGACACCGAGGTACGTTGGAGTTTCCTCCTCCGGTATCACTTGGTTGCCGACTTTCAGCTTCAGGGTCTCTTTGGTGTTGGAGAGTGAGAAGCAGGTGGCTACTGTTTTCAGGCTGTTGATGGTGACACACCAGTCGCTTGCCCACCTGGAGATGCTGTTGAGAGCCTCTTGCATCCTGACGACAGCAGTGGGAGTGGACTCGGCAGCGTTCCACATTGCGACGTCATCGGCATGCAGGGCGCGGCTGATGTGTCGAGAGAGGTTCTTGGTGATGTCGTTGATGAAAACGACGAACAGAGTTGGGGAGATCACTCCTCCTTGTGGGACTCCTTCCCTGATCTTTACTGTGTAGCTGAAGTTGCCGTTGAGCTTAACCCTTGCCGTTCTGTGTGCCAGGAAGCTTCTGATCCACTTGAACAAGTTGCCAGCGACACCTGCGGTCAATAGCTTCAGGAGTAGGCCTTCCCTCCATGTCTTGTCGAAGGCCTGAATTACACCATTTCTTTACAAGAAATGGGATGCGATTAAATGAGGCTAATTGCTGCCTCAGCCCATGTTGAAAACCCATTTTGAAGAATTACACCATTTCTTTACAAGAAATGGGATGCGATTAAATGAGGCTAATTGCTGCCTCAGCCCATGTTATTTTAATTGAAGGAACACCATTTCTTTACAAGAAATTGTGTTAAGAAGATGGATAGATTGAATAAAGCTAAAAAATCTGCTTCAGCTTATGCGAATGTTTTATTAATTTTAGCCAGAAGTTATTCAGAAATATGAAATAAGAAAGAAATCAATAATATTCTCTTTATTATTATTAGTGTATGAAGTTTAGGTTGAGAAAAATATTTTTTTTAGCTGTGAAGAAATGTTGTCTGGTGCTTGTGTCGTTTGTGTAACAAATACATTGATTTGCAATGAAAATCAAGAATGAATACAATTAAACAACATTTTTATTTCTCAAAACTTAAGACATTTTATTTTGCAAAAGAAAATAAATTAATAATATTCCATATTTTAACATAGTAGGCATAGGGCACGACGTGTACAAAGGAACACAGAATTTCAAACAAGTTATATTGATAAATAATCTAGCAAAATTTATACTTTCATATTCAAGGTCATTAATTGAGTTAGATTTTGAATTTGAAAGAAAGAAAGAAAACCAGCTTCCACTTCAACGTCATTAAGAAGAAGAAAAATGGCTGATCGAAGAGACCAGGAAGATAGAGAATTTTTGGAAATGGAGCGGAGAAGAAATAGAAGGCTTATAGATGAAGTGGAGCAAGAGTTGTATGGACTTGAACAGCAACGACAGGAGTTGATGCAAGATCAACTGCGTCAGAGTCCTGGGCATGAACAATATGCAAGAAATGTTGATCTACCACATGGAAATTGGGGACGTTCACCCCGAGATGAAATATATGATCAGGAAATGAACAATAACCACCCTCAACTTCATGGACCAGGAAGCGTGGAAGCAACTTTTGACCCTTTACCTCGAGGGCCGGCATCTATCAAAGTGCGCCCGGATCCTTATGATGGAAGTCAAACTTGGGAAGAATGGGAAAAGCACTTCGATTGCTGTGCATTGCTGGGTCGGTGGAGTATGGCCGAGAAAACCTTGGTGCTGGCAGCTATGTTAAGGGGAACAACACGCACCTTTTATCAAGGATTAAACCCCTACATTAAAAGATGCTATGGTGAGCTGATGCAGAGTATGCGCCGTAGATTTGGCTGTCAGTCAAAACATCAACAATTTTGGGTCACGCAGTTGGAAGGAAGAATGCGAAAACAAGATGAGCCTATTGCTAAGCTAGCTGACGAATTGCTGCTGTTGGTCCGAAGAGCTTACCCAAGGGATATGACTGAGGCAAACATTCATCAAATTGCTCTACAGCAAATGTACAAGAGTATGGATAATGATACTAAATGGAAATGCATTGAACGTCGATGCACAAGTCTGCAAGAAGCTGTGGAGATTGCAGAGACCTATGAAACATTCATGCGCACGAGCAAGAGAACAACGCGTGAAGTTCACACTCTGGATAGTCGAACGTCTAACGATGCCCAACTGTTGAACCTAACAGAAAGAATTCAACAACTAGAACTTCAATGTACTCAATCCATAAACGCTGTGAGTTCATCTGCCAAGCCTACTACAACTCCATTGGCAGACACCGTTATGTCAAATACTGATCGCAGAGACCAACAAACTCCTTGGCAGCGAGGGCTTAAACAATGCCCTATCTATTTGAAATGCAAGCAACTGCAAAGACAGGGAAACTAGAATCTGCCTCTTCAGCAGGCCAGGAAGAGGTGATTACAACATCAATAAGGCCTGAAGAAGATCAACAGCAAACCAAAATAACAGACAAAGTACCGAATGAACCAGAAGTCACCATACGCGTTCCAGTATATGTATCTGCTGGTAACCTTCAATCTGTGAATGACAATGTAAAAACTCTACAAGTAGGGGAGAAAACTTCTACTGACAATGATAATGGAATGTTCGCTGAATGCAAGTTGTATGGCATCGCAGTCAATTTTTTATTGGATACTGGTTCTGCTGCTACACTATTGAATAGCCAAGTGTATAAACTGATACCTGAAGACCGTAGGCCAGAACTGTATCAAACTCAAATAAGACTTGTTGGTGTAAACGGATGCAGAGTTAATACACTGGGCGTTGCTGATATAGAAGTAGAGTTTCAACATCAGAGCTTTACTATTCCATGTATTATCTGTGACATGCAGATTGATACCATTCTGGGACAAGATTTTACAATTCAGTGTATCAAGTACGTTGATATTGAAAGGTTGAAAATGGTAACCAAACAAGGAAAAGAAATTGCTTTGTTTCTTGGTGGAAAATCACAGATGGTTTGTCGTGTCACAGCTTCTCAGTCAGTCACCATTCCTGCAAAGTCAATCATGAACATTTCAGTTTCTGTTAGTGCAAAAGAGTATTTGGAATCTACCATGTTGTTAGAACCTTCCTTGGATGTAGTTAAAGGGAAGCAACTTTACCTTGCTCCAATGTTGACTAATGAAAAAGACAATACAACTGCAATTGTAGTGAATTTGTCCGACGGTGATATGAAACTTTATCCAAATACTTATTTGGGCTCTGCACAATCTGCCTACTCAAGGACACAAAATACTATGCACACACATCGTGTTGATACAAAAAGTCTTCAAAATGATCAACTACCAGAGTATCTACAGGAACTTTTTGAAAGGAGTAAAATTCACCTTGATGAACAACAAGCTCAAGCTTTGAAAGAATCAATGAAAAAATATCAACACATATTTTCAAAGTCTGCTGATGATATGGGGAAAACACAAAAGACCAGGTTTCAAATTCACACTGGTCAAGCTGCTCCTATTAGACAACGAGCTAGAAGGTTACCGATGGGAAAAAGAGAAGCGGAGAGAGAAGAAGTACAAAGAATGCTAGCAGGAAATATCATAGAACCCTCAAATAGTGCTTGGGCTAGTCCAACCTGCCTGGTTTACAAGAAAGATGGAACAGTTCGGTTCTGCGTAGACTACAGAAAGCTGAACGAAGTAACTGTAAAAGATGCATATCCTCTACCCCACATTGATGAGTGTTTAGATGCTCTTACAGGGTCTAAATGGTTCAGCACTATGGATTTGCAAAGTGGATTTTGGCAGATTCCTATGGATACAGAGGAGGATAAGCAAAAGACTGCTTTTATAACTGGGATGGGACTTTACCAATTTACAGTACTCAGTTTTGGTCTAACCAACGCCCCTGCAGCTTTTCAGAGAATGATGGAGGATGTCCTTCGTGGATTACAATGGGATGAATGTGTTTTATTCATGGACGATACCATTGTTCCTTCTCCCACTTTTGAAATAGGCTTACAACGATTAGAACATGTATGGCAACGTTTGGAAGAAGCAAATCTAAAATTTAAACCATCGAAAATTTTTTTTCCAGAAGGAAATCAAGTTCTTGGGACACATTGTCAGTGAAGAAAGTATTCAAACTGACCCTTCTAAGACGAAATCAATTGATGAATGGCCTCATCCAATAAACGTAAAACAAGTTCGCAGTTTCCTGGGACTATGTTCTTACTACCGGAAATATGTAGAAAATTTCGCCAGCATTGCCAAACCATTGCACAGATTGTGTGAGAAAGGTGCATGTTTTAAGTGGACAGATGAATGCTCTCAAGCCTTTGCTACTCTTAAAAACAGATTAACTTCAGCTCCCATATTAGGTTATCCTAGGCTGGGACAGCAATTCATTTTAGACACAGACGCCAGTGACTGTTCTGTTGGTGCAGTTTTGTCACAAATGCAAGATGGCAAGGAAAGAGTGATTGCTTACTACAGCTCTACTCTTACTCACAGTGAGACTAATTATTGTGTGACACGGAAAGAATTGCTAGCAGTGATTCAAGCTTTAGAAAGATTTTACTACTACCTGTATGGACAAGAAATTCTTTTGCATACAGATAACTCTGCAGTGAGTTGGGTGACAAATCTGAAAAATCCCTCAGGTCAACTAATGCGTTGGCTACAACAATTAGAAACATATAACCTAAAGGTTGTACACGGCCTGGAACACAACATAGAAATGCTGATGCCTTGTCACGACACCCTTGTTCTACATGTACAAGAATACAATGCAAGGAGGAAGAAGGGAGACAACCCGATGATGAAATACCTGTGGCCGATTTAGATGCCATGAAAGTGGAGACTTCATATTTGAACGAATTTTCATCGCAAAATATTGAGACAGATGTACAGTGCTATATGGCAAATAGTAAAAGAAAGGCTAATGGAGAACTGAATCAAGCTGGAAATGACAAACATAATGATTCTGAAGAAAAACAGCAACCTGATTTGGGTCAAGGTCCAAGTAAAGAAATTTCTTCCTTGGACTTTCAACTAAAGGATGATACAACAAAACAATATACTGTTCCTGAATCAACTATGGAAGGTTGGGACTCTGAAACATTAAAAAATGCTCAGCTATTGGATGAAAACATTTCTCCTATTTATCAAGCTAAAGAACAGAATGTTGAACGACCAACTTGGAATTCAGTTTCGCATCAATGTGCTGAACTTAAAGCATTGTGGGCTGCATGGGATTGATTAATATTACACCACGGTGTGTTGTATAGACGCTGTATAGACAACAGTCTAGAATTTTTACAGATTGTAGTTCCCGCAACGCTTCGGAAGTCAGTGATGAAATACTGCCATGATATTCCCACTGCTGGTCACTTTTGTGCTGATAAAGTTCTGAAACAGATGAAAAAGACATTTTATTGGCCAAAAATGCGTGAAAATCTGGAACATTATGTACAGCAATGTGATTGTTGTGCATCTAAAAAGACTCCTAAAAGCAAATCTCATGCTCCGTTGGGTTGTTATGCTGTTGGTGAACCTATGGAACGTGTTGCATTAGACATTATGGGTTTTCTATCTACCACTCATAAAGGCAACAAATATGTGCTAGTCGTCACAGATTTATTTACAAAGTGGACAGAAGCATTTGCTATGCCTGATCAAGAGGCCCGGACAATTACTAACATTTTTGTCAACGAGTTCGTCTGTCTAATTGGAACGCCACTACAAATTATTACTGACCAAGGGAGTAATTTTGAAAGTAGCATCTTCAAAGAAATGTGTCATCTATTACACATTGATAAAACTAGAACAAGTTATCATCCACAAGCGAATGGAGGCGTGGAAAGGTTTATGAGAACACTTGCTAACATGCTAAAGATGTATTGTGAACAAAAGCAAAAGTTGTGGGACATCTACTTACCTCAAGTTCTCATGGCTTATCGTGCTTCAGAGCATAGCACTACACAACTTACACCCAATATGATGGTGTTTGGCCGTGAAATTACGTTACCTGTGGAAGCAGTTATCCAGCGCCCAAAGGAGATCCAGCCAGATCAATCAATCCCTGAGTATGTCCAGAATCTACAGTCAAAATTGTCAGAAGCTCATGAAATAGCCAGGAAAAACATCAAGAAAATATCAACTTACCAGAAACGATATTATGACCTTCATGCCAGGAAACGTGCCTTTACTCCAGGACTATTGGTGTGGTTGTTTGAACCCAGTCGTTCGGTTGGAATTTGCCAGAAGTTAGTTCGCCGTTGGAAAGGTCCATACCTTGTAACAAAGAAAGTAGATGATCTGACATATATGTTGAAGAAAACTGCGAAGTCAATTCCTAAAGCTTATCACATTGACAGATTAATGCCATATAAGGGTATTAATATACCCAGGTGGATGAACAACTAATAAACATACAAGCGTCCAATGATACTACAGACTTTGTGTACTTCAAGCTTATAATTTTCAGCTGTATTAATTAATGAGTATGTGTGTGTTTAGTAACAAGGCGAAACTAAATATTGTGACTTGAATTAAACTGAAGATTAACAGAACACTATAAAAGAATGTGCAATCAAAAACTTATTTTCAAAAGTTATTCTTCTGCATAACTGATGCCTACCTAATACTCCAACAGTCACAGTTTAGTGTTAGGTTACGGATTTAGTAAACGGCGCAAAGACATCTTTTTATTCCTCTCTTGTTTCGAGCTCTTCAACGTGCAGACAGCTGTTTCACAACATGTCCTCACTTTTGGGTAAAGTAAAACCGGTGTCTCTCCCTGTGGTGTCTGATTGTCACTGCCACAACTCCCCCTGGGTAGACGCCACAAACAAACACCTTACACACGCAGACAACCCAGACAGAATGACAGTTTCCCGCAGACGTGAAGTGATGATAACACAACAATTATATATACAACTTTCAAGCTATTTATTCATTCATACCACACACTCATACACATACAACATTTACACATGAAACGAGAAAGATGGTGATGGAACAATCAATGGGTCGATGAACAATGAAATGGAAATGTCAGATGAACGGGGGTTGCTGATCAACCACGTCTAACTAACGACTGTGCAACGCTAATGTCCGGGCACAGAGGGGGCAAGTGTCAAGAGGGGGACAAACAAAGAACGAGCCGACCTGATAGTAGGGTGTCCCCGTTGATGTCTCCGAAAGGTAGCTGCCTCCTCGTTGTGGTTGTCACTGGACTGTCGCTGTTAAATCCAGGCGCTGTGGTGTCGCCACTCCCTCCGCCGCCGACGATGACGATGATGATGATGATGACGCTGTAGTTGCGGCGGCCCTGCCGCCGTCGACGCCTCTCAGCCTGACTCCTCCTGTCGACTACCTTGCAACGTCGAGGCTAGGTCCCGCAACAGACGTCACGATCACGCGGGAAAGATGGGGTTGTGGAACGATGAGGATGTTCACAAACGTGGACGTGGACAAACGGGTGGCGATGATGATGTGGGTCCAACGACCGGATGTCGTCGTCGTCGTCGCGCTGAAGAATTCGACGAACTTCCGAGCGACGAACAAAGACTTTCGAACCTGCAACATGCTTGCCGTATTGTTAATGTCAAGTCCACCCGATTCTGTCCCCCTCCCTCCTCACACTCTCCCCTCCTACTACACTAACTAATTCCTGTATCTTGAGGAAGCGCCACTGCTGTTCATCTCACTTCCCTTGACTACTTTTACTGTCTCTTGTAATCAAACACATAATTCAAAAACTAAATGACATTATGAAAGCATGAAATGAACAATGCTGCAAATGAATACATGAAATCATCAACACATTATCCATCTTGAGCAACCGCAACCTCAACAACAGCAACCACTTCCATCCTACCTTCATCACACTTCACCCCCATTCTCCTCCCTCATTCTCCCTCCTTCAGTCGCACCCTTCCTCTCCTCAGTGCAACCATACTTCCCCCAGCCTCACGCACAGCTATCGTTCAACACCCCAAACAGCCGGCCATCGGTCATTAGCACAGTAAAGGAAGATCACCATCACACTTACCCAACGGCTCGATTGTAAAGTACCTGTAGCTAGCGAACTTCCGACTGCTTGCCTACAAAGTACTCCAAGTAAGGTAATCCAGTGTGTAGTAGTTTCCGTTAGTGGACAATACCTCGACACTAACCTACCACAAACTCACAAACTTAGTTATTTGCTCACACTTTTCCTCGAGCTTGCTACTACCACAGTAACATTTCCAACTAGGCTTTTCCTAAAACCAATTATTATTTACGTTAATAACCGTTCCAACCTTACTTCCAGAACAAAATACCCAGAGAAAACAAGACCGCACGTCTCTCCGTGTCTCTGCCAAAACCTGTTCTGCCTAACAGTGAACACATTCCCAAAACTGGCTGGCCAAACTATGCTGTTCAAAAAACACGCTTTCCACGCATAACCATACATCGACATCGCGCAGTTACTACCCCAACTCATTAACTCCCCACCCGCACTTACTACTCGGTTTCAACACAGGCTGCCCTGTGACACACCCCCCTCCCAAGACGAAACTACGGAGAGTTCAAAACTTAATCTTCCACAGGGTCAGATCTGCTGAGGAAATCCGCCTCTATGTTGTCTCTTCCTGGAATCGGTCGAACTGTGAAGACATAGGCCTGCAACTGCATAGCCCATCGGGTGAGTCTGGCACTGTTGAGGTGCGTTCGTCCTCCAGATGAATTCCTCCTCCAATACTGGTAGCCTTACGACTGGCTCACTCGCCTCCCTCCTGTTGACCTCTGCCTTCTTCCTTACTCGCACGATCGGTGCTTTGTACGGCGATGTACACGACTCGATAACCCCCAACTCCAGCATCGATTCCACTTCACCCTTGACGACTTCCATCTGTGAAAATGGTAGCGGATGCTGTCGGTTACGTTCAGGGCTGTCGTCGGTCGACATCACCTCGCACTCGTCCAGCGGCGGTGCTCTCTCATGTAGCGCAGATAGCTCCGTGTCTATCCGTATGTCCACTGGCCCTTCGCTCGCTTGAAGCGGTATCAGTGGTACAGCGCCCTGGTAGCTGATATCTGTGGTTCCCTCTGTCTCAGTTTGGTCCAACACGACGGCCACCGTCGGTTCTGGTTCTGCTCGGCGTTCCTCATAGCACTTCCGCACGATCGTGTGGTACGGCTTCCTGTTCTTGCCGACTCTCTGCACACGCGCTTTCCTGATGCGCCCCTTGGGTGTCGTTCGCTGGCATATGTCGCACGAAGTACAGTACTTCCGGACATCGCGGCACATCCCTGGCCAGTAGTACTTGGTCCACACCTGATCTAGGGTCCCCTTGGCTCCTCGGTGTTCAGCCATAGGCGTGTCGTGTCCCACGCGTAGCACCTCCGACTGAAGCTTGGATGGTACCACCAACTGACTGCGATCGACTTTGTCCTGTCCTGTGTATTCGCGGTACAACAGGCCCCGCTTCCAGACAAATGCCACTTGCCCCTTGCCTCGCTTCTCCTTCCCTGCCTTCCGGTCTGCTAGCTGTCGTACTTTCGCAAGCTCGCCGTCCTCCAACTGCAGTTGACGAATCTCCTTCGGCGTCGCGACGACGCTCTTGCTCGGTCCGACCACCAATGGTTCCGTAGCGACTTGGTCCTTGGCTGCCTGCGCTCTGGTCTGCACCGCGCAACACTCTGCGGCTCCCTCGACGAACACCGGCAGTGCTGTGTCTGGCTGCCGTTCCGTTCTCGCCCAGTTGCCGATCACCACTGGGTAGGTCAAGTCTGGTACTACGACTACCTCCACTCTCCCGGTGTAGAATGGTGATTCCAGTGCCGCGTGCGTCCCGTGTACTTGAGGTTGGCAACCTCCCCTTCCCGCAAGCATATCAGGTCAGCTCCCGTGTCCCTCATGGCCGTCAGCGGAACACCTTCCACTATCACTTGGCTCTGGAAACGCGAGTCTCCCTTCTTGCCTGCCTCCTTCTCCTCCTCCAAGACGCGCAACGCTGCTCCAGCTCTCTCGCTGCGTTTCGGGCAATTCCGCTTAAGGTGCCCCTTCTGCCCACAGCTGTAGCACTCTCGCTTGTCCGGCGAGTTGGGTCGTGGTCCCGCTGGCTTGCGACCCTCGCTCTTGTCCCTGGGTGTAAAGGGTTGACGTGGTGGGAAACGTAGGTTTGTTCCCGCCCTGGCGTCGACGTACTGCTGTGCTAACGTCGCGGCCTCCTCCACCGTTGCTGGGTTGCGCTCGCGCACGAACGTGACCAGTTCTGGTGTCAAACCGTAGACCATCTGCTCCATCAGCACTAGGTCCAGTAAGTCCGCATACGTGGCCTTCTTGTTCGCTAGTCCCATCCAGCGCTCCAGGAACAACTCTGACTTCCGCAGATACTGTTTGAAAGTCTCTGGGGGCTCCCTTCGTAGCTGGCGAAACTTCTTCCGATACGTCTCGGCCGTCAGGTTGAAACGCACCAACAACGCTGCCTTCAGGATCTCGTAGTCGGCAGAGTCGTCCTCATTCAAACCAACGTAAACTTCCCTCGCCTTCCCCTTCAGCAAGGTCCCCAAGCGAATAGCCCACGTGTCCTTCTTCCAGTCTTGAGCCTTGGCGAACCGCTCGAACTGGCACAAGTAGGTTTCTAGGTCGTCCTTATCCTCGAAGAACGGTAACCTGAGCTTGACCGTCTCGAACTCGGGTTGACGGTCCCTGCGGTTCCCGGCGCCTTGCGACGTCAGCTGCGCCATCGCTAGTTCGTGTTCCATCTCTCTCTCTCTCAGCGCTATCTCTCTCTCCCTCTCTCTCTCTCTCCGGTCTGCGTCTTCCCCCCTAGCTGCTTGGTCTATCGCGTAGTCTAACGCTGCTTGACCCTTCAGTCCTTCGCGCTTGGCGAGCCTCAAGATCCTCTCCATCGGCGTCTCATCCGCGAACGGTCCTGTCCTCGGCGTCGGTGCCGCCTCAACCTTGTAGACTGAACGGTAAGGATTGGTCTCAAACCTCTTCAGCCTCGTTGCGTCGCTCAGACGATCCTGGTCTCCGTAGACGTCGGTGCCTGCTGACATCCCGCCAGTCGCGCCAAATCCCGTCACAAAAGGATCACTCACTGTGCCTCTGGCCTCGAACGTCGTCAACTCCTCGTCCACTGACCCACGACGCGATGACCTGACCGGCGATCTCCGTCGCTCGTCCGCAGAAGGTAGATCGGTGACTCCCGTATCAGCTGCTGCCGCCGTCGTGCGCTCGTCCATCGTGACACCCACGCGAGAACGCGTACGAGCCGCGATCGGTGACACTCCTTCAGTCTCCTCGATCGATGCCATCCTGCTTAAGGAAAGCAACAACAACCAACAACAACAAGTCAACAGTCCTACAACCCTACCTAACCTAGCCTAGCCTTAGATACTAACCTACCTATCTAAGCTATCTTCCTTACCTATCACCCACCTCCTCCCACTCAAACAGTGGAAACTGGCCTGCGAGGTAGCGAACCGGTTGGAGAGTGCAATGGCCCCCTCCCTCACGTGTGGTCGAACCCAGGCCGGCTGTGAGCCTCCGCTGAACAGCGACCTGACTCCCTCCAACCACCCGCTGGGGTGCACACTCTCACCGAGTCACGCCTCACACACTCGGACACCACAAGACAATCACAAGACAACTTCACGTCTGGGCACACTCACACCATACCCTGCATCTCCACCAAATGTCACTGCCACAACTCCCCCTGGGTAGACGCCACAAACAAACACCTTACACACGCAGACAACCCAGACAGAATGACAGTTTCCCGCAGACGTGAAGTGATGATAACACAACAATTATATATACAACTTTCAAGCTATTTATTCATTCATACCACACACTCATACACATACAACATTTACACATGAAACGAGAAAGATGGTGATGGAACAATCAATGGGTCGATGAACAATGAAATGGAAATGTCAGATGAACGGGGGTTGCTGATCAACCACGTCTAACTAACGACTGTGCAACGCTAATGTCCGGGCACAGAGGGGGCAAGTGTCAAGAGGGGGACAAACAAAGAACGAGCCGACCTGATAGTAGGGTGTCCCCGTTGATGTCTCCGAAAGGTAGCTGCCTCCTCGTTGTGGTTGTCACTGGACTGTCGCTGTTAAATCCAGGCGCTGTGGTGTCGCCACTCCCTCCGCCGCCGACGATGACGATGATGATGATGATGACGCTGTAGTTGCGGCGGCCCTGCCGCCGTCGACGCCTCTCAGCCTGACTCCTCCTGTCGACTACCTTGCAACGTCGAGGCTAGGTCCCGCAACAGACGTCACGATCACGCGGGAAAGATGGGGTTGTGGAACGATGAGGATGTTCACAAACGTGGACGTGGACAAACGGGTGGCGATGATGATGTGGGTCCAACGACCGGATGTCGTCGTCGTCGTCGCGCTGAAGAATTCGACGAACTTCCGAGCGACGAACAAAGACTTTCGAACCTGCAACATGCTTGCCGTATTGTTAATGTCAAGTCCACCCGATTCTGTCCCCCTCCCTCCTCACACTCTCCCCCCCTACTACACTAACTAATTCCTGTATCTTGAGGAAGCGCCACTGCTGTTCATCTCACTTCCCTTGACTACTTTTACTGTCTCTTGTAATCAAACACATAATTCAAAAACTAAATGACATTATGAAAGCATGAAATGAACAATGCTGCAAATGAATACATGAAATCATCAACACATTATCCATCTTGAGCAACCGCAACCTCAACAACAGCAACCACTTCCATCCTACCTTCATCACACTTCACCCCCATTCTCCTCCCTCATTCTCCCTCCTTCAGTCGCACCCTTCCTCTCCTCAGTGCAACCATACTTCCCCCAGCCTCACGCACAGCTATCGTTCAACACCCCAAACAGCCGGCCATCGGTCATTAGCACAGTAAAGGAAGATCACCATCACACTTACCCAACGGCTCGATTGTAAAGTACCTGTAGCTAGCGAACTTCCGACTGCTTGCCTACAAAGTACTCCAAGTAAGGTAATCCAGTGTGTAGTAGTTTCCGTTAGTGGACAATACCTCGACACTAACCTACCACAAACTCACAAACTTAGTTATTTGCTCACACTTTTCCTCGAGCTTGCTACTACCACAGTAACATTTCCAACTAGGCTTTTCCTAGAACCAATTATTATTTACGTTAATAACCGTTCCAACCTTACTTCCAGAACAAAATACCCAGAGAAAACAAGACCGCACGTCTCTCCGTGTCTCTGCCAAAACCTGTTCTGCCTAACAGTGAACACATTCCCAAAACTGGCTGGCCAAACTATGCTGTTCAAAAAACACGCATAACCATACATCGACATCGCGCAGTTACTACCCCAACTCATTAACTCCCCACCCGCACTTACTACTCGGTTTCAACACAGGCTGCCCTGTGACACTGATATAAAACTGCTCCCGGAAATTTTTGCTGATTTCTTCTGCAAAAAATTCTCACAATTCGCCAAAGTTTTCCTTCTCCAGACCAGTCTGTTGTTTTGCATTCTTCAACTTTTTCTGGCACTCCATTGGTTAAATTCAGTCCTGTTTCAGAGGATTTCATCAAAAAAACTATCCTTCAAACTCCTCCCAAATCATGTGAACTTGACCCCATGCCCACCAAATTTCTCTTTGAGCACCTTAACATTTTACTTCCCACTATTACCAACATTATGAACGAGTCTATTACATCTGGTATTGTTCCCCCTGAGTTCAAGACTGCTATCGTCAAGCCTTTATTGAAGAAATCCAACCTCGATGGTAATGATCTGAAGAATTACCGACCTATATCCAATCTTTCTTTTCTCTCTAAACTACTTGAACGTCTCATCCTTCAGCAACTTCTCTCCCATATATCTGCTCACAGTCTTCTTACTTCTCATCAGTCTGCTTACCGTCCTGGGCACAGCACAGAGACCGTTCTTCTTTGCATTCTAAATGATCTTCTGATTTCTTTAGACAAAGACAAAATTTCAGTTCTTCTTCTCTTGGATCTTTCTGCCGCTTTTGATACTATCGATCATGAAATTCTGTTATCACGTCTCAATAACGATTTTGGAATCCAAAACAGTGCTCTTAACTGGTTTCGGTCTTATCTCTCAGAAAGAAAACAAGCTGTTCTCGTAAACGGTATTAAATCTACCGCACAACCGCTTGATTTTGGCGTTCCTCAAGGCTCTGTGCTTGGCCCTATTCTGTTCATTCTGTACACCTCTCCTCTCTCACGTCTCATTCACTCACATTCTGTCCGCCACGAAATGTATGCTGATGACACCCAACTTAATCACTCTGACTCTCCTTCTAACTACAATCATTTAGTTCAGACCCTTCAAGATTGTGTTACTGAGGTAAAATCTTGGATGTCAAACAACCGTCTCAAGCTAAATGATAACAAAACTAAGGCCCTCCATGTTTCTCCGTCATCTGCAGACCCCTCTTCTCTTCCCTCAACTATCACTGTTGAAACTACTTCTATTTCTTTTTCTGACACTGTTCGCGATCTTGGGTTTTTCTCGATCAGGATCTCTCCATGCAGCAACACATTGCAAAAACTTGTCAGATTGCATACATTGAACTTAGACGCATAAGCTCCATTCGACAGTATCTCACACAAGAAGCAACAAAAACACTAGTTAGCGCATGCATTCTGTCTAGATTGGATTATTGTAAGACGTTGGGGTAGTTTAGTCGCTGAAAGCTACACGAGTAAGTAGCCATTTACGCATGTGTGACTTGTCAAAACTCTGTAGCCGATATGGATTATTGTAATTCACTCCTTGTAGGTTGCACACAGAAAGTCCTTAGACCTCTTCAGCAAGTCCAAAACTCTGCAGCTAAACTCATCTTCAAAGCACGGAAATCACAGCATTGTACGCCTCTCTTTCAAGAGCTACACTGGCTCCCAATTGAACAACGAATTAAATATAAAACCTCATGTCTCTGCTACCACATCATCTCTGGAACTGCTCCTAGCTATCTTTCTGAACTTTTGACTGTCTATGTTCCTTCTCGGTCTCTCCGCTCCTCTGCAGATGAAAGGATGTTCCGTGTACCAGAATATCACAGGGTGAGACACGGTGGTAGAGCTTTCAGTTTATTCTCCGTTCAGACCTGGAACTCGCTACCTCGGTCCGTCCGTCACAGTCCTTCACTAGCGTCTTTTAAAACGAACTTGAAGACGCATCTTTTTAGAGAGGCCTTTTCTTAGGCGCCATGAGTGAGTGTTGTTAGTTATTTTTGGTGTTGAGATGTATATGTGGTTGCGTGTTATTGACCAATGTACGCATGTTGTGTTTACATTTGTTTGTGTAAAGCGCTTTGTGATTTTGGAAAGCGCTGTATAAATTGCCTGTTATTATTATTATTATTATTATTATTATTATTATTATTATTATTATTATTATAGTGTTTTGTGAGCAGATCTATAGTCTACCACTGTGTCGGAAACATTCTTGACTCAAATTGTGATGGCCTTGATATTTTTTTTACTGTGAAGACAAATTACGTCATACAGTTTCTAGGAATGTAACAAGATGGCTAAGCTATATGAACATGGACTGGACAACCTAAACATGAACACTTCTTATTTATGTTTACTATAAATTTATGGTACACAAACTGGTTGAATAATAATAATAATAATAATAATAATAATAATAATAATAATAATAATAATAATAATAATAATAATAATAATAATAAAATAAAATAAAAAAATGAAATAAAATAAAATTAAAAAAAAGAAAGAGATTTCTCTTATATAGCGCACTTACAAGCTCAGAGAGCTTCTCAAGGCGCTGGCCCGTAATATCCAGCAATCACAAAATAGTTTGCTGAAGTCAGGATTCGAACCCACGTCGCCCAAGACGCACTCACTAAAGTCGTGCGCTCTGACCACTGAGCTATCCGTGCCGCCAATTAGCAACAAGATGAAATAAATAAATAAATAAATAATTCAATTCAACACATCTTTATTACCACAGGAATGGAAATATTGTACAAGTCTCATCACATTATGTTATATAATGGCTCCACACATCAAGACAGTTATAGTGAACAATAATAAGACACAGACTAATATAAGAGGTTCAGAAAGCATAGAATCCGTACGCACATCATCCGTACATAATTTAACTATGCATTAATTGAGCGAACGCCTCTTGCAGGTAAAAATATTACAGGTAAGAAATAGGACTAAAGAATAGGCACTATTATTTCAGTCATAAAAGCCTCGCGCAGTTACAACACACTCACGCACTACATTTGCCCACTCATCACTGCAGCCGTGCACTCATCCACACAAAACACATCATAAGCAACTATAACAACGAGATAAAAAATACCAAACAGTCCTTGACAAATAAGGTAATACACTCACACTTACAAACACAATAATTATCAATGGACATGTGGGTAATAGAATAAAATAAAACATACAAGTTTGATTATAAAAGCAATTAATCAGATAAAAATAAATGATGGGGTTATTAATTTGAGGGTGGTGAGGTGTCCTGAGCAGAGCCATCAGCGTTTGTTGGTTGAATTGAAAAGGGTAATTGCAGCAGCGATGAAAGTGGAACTAAAGCGAACTGTTCGGCATTTCATTGTCCTGAGTCGAACCCCGGACGGAAGACACTGGAAGAGGGGGCACATGGGGTGGGTGGGGTCTTTAATGATGCACATGGCCTTGCTCAGGGCCCTTGTTTGGAACAAATCGCAGAGACGGGGGAGATTTCTGCCTACAATCTTGCTACATGTTCTGGAAATACTGTTAAGAGAATTTTGGTTTTTGAGATTAAGAGACTGATAGAAACAGATGAATGAGAATGTTAACACAGACTCAATGAAAGCAGTAAATAAATAAATAAATAAATAAATAAATAAATAAATAAATAAATAAATAAATAAACTAGTAATTTAAATAAATATTAAAGTGCAGCTTAGCTGTGTAAATAACCAATCATCAGTTCTGCATAACAAGAAAATTGTTGACCTTAAGAATATGGAGAAGTTCAGTTTCTTTCCTTTAGTTCCGTGTTTGGGGCATGATCAGGGGTGTCTATCCACGGTATATTTTATTTCCGATTGACCGAAGCCCAGTCGGCTTATTATTTGTTTCGGGATTTATCGATAATCTCAAACTTTGGCTTCTCGCTTAGTTGGTGTCTGATGGACCGTCGACAAGATATTAGAAAAACCAATTGAGTGGTTTAGCCATTGACCATTTCTGCAATTGACGACGCTCACTTTCAGGTCGCGGGCTAAGGTGTGCGATAGATTAGTAAAGCTGGTTGTAGAATGGATTTTAGTGTCCGTAGGTTCTCCGTTTGAAACTTAGGGCACGGAATTTTGTTCGTTCTATCACTTATTTCCAGTAAGTAAACACTGCGTTTACTGTGGAAATAACTGAATGACCTTTCCCTTGATGGTACTGGATGCCTTGATTGGCTATGGGGAAAGATGTATTTATATTTTAATTCATAATTACTTCTGGTCAACAAGTAGAGATATAGATAAGACTTACCGGAACGTTCTTGTATTGCAGAACAAGATGAGTTCAGAGTGTCCATATTGCAAAGAAATGTTTTGCAACAAGTTTTTTATTTCGTGCGTAAGCTGCATGAAAAGCTGTCGGCTATTTCCGAGGTCCGAAAGGAGATGGTCCAGTGTCTTTCTGACTGTCCTCTGGACCTGTAAAAACGTTTTTGCCATTTGCGTACTTAAGTCCGCCAGGAAATGGATTTAATTCCTCTTTAAATGTTTTCACCTGTAAATTAAATAAATAAAATTTATATAACTTTTCATAATGTTATAAATATCTTTTGCAATAAGTAAATGCAGGAGCATTTTTTTTCTTAGCAGGGAAGGATGTAAGCCCCTCCGGTTGGCTTATAAAATATTTAATTTGTAAAATAATAAATTAGTAAATTTGTAAGCCTCTTTGGATGGCTAGAAAACATTTTTGTTGTAAATTTATAACTTGACTATTAATTAATAACTAGGTTGCATGTGCCTATGGTTGTTTTGGTTATACATGTACCTTGGCCTATAGGAATTTGTGTCTTTTGAAGTAGACGACAAGGGAAGCATGCAGGTACTAATCCTAAGTGTTTAGGGTTGTTAATACACAGACTCTCGTTTTTCTGCACCGATTATAAGTATGTCTGCACCAGGTGTAAACATAGAAGAAAAAGTTGAATGGGAGAATTACAGAGATTTTTGTTGACAGTTCGGAAAGGTCAGTGAAAATGGTGTTAACCCGGTGCAGCTGTCCGACTCACAAGGAGCGCTGATCTTAAGCGTTTTGGGTTGCTAAGGCACCGATTCTTGTTTTTCTGCACCGATTATAAATATGTTCGCACCGGGTGGGAATAGGTCGATTAGCTATACTTCAAAATTTGCCGCCACGTTGGTGCGAAGCCGGTGCAAGATGTTTGAGCCTGTGTATTTTCTTTAAGAATTATCAGATTCTACTCCTCAATGGTTCCTAAATAAGTATGACAAATAAACATCTTACCTATGATAATGGTAGACCCTGTTATTTTCCAAAAACCAGTACATTTGGTTAAAATCCGTATGTGATTTAGTCTGTCATTGATACATGAATGTTAAAACCACTATCTGATTTGTTAGTATAGATCACGTGTTGTGAAACATGGATGCTGATTGGCTGTTTAATGCCTTGTTTCGCTTATAAAACGGGTTGTAATGGCCGACGACACTCTTACGCTGATTTAGATCCAAGAAGATGACATCTTGAATTTGAAAGTAAATTTCGTTAGGTTTGCGCGTCCGTGGACAGTTTTTTTTCCCTTCCTTTCAACGCTGTTTTAGGCCTTTCCGGAATTTTAGAATTACAATAGCATACTAAGTCCACGTAAAGAACAAAATTTCTAACTAAATTCTCCTAAACCGGTAAATATTTTATTGCGAAAATATGAAATTTCCAAATTCTGAAGGTTATTCTCGAAAGTTGCGAATGGATTTGAATACTAGAATTTCTGTGTTCTGTGACTTTTCAATATTTTATTTTACTAGTTGTGATTCTCTGTGGTAGACTGGTTTTATGTTTTGAATCTACGTCGTTTCAACGTTTTTGGTTTCCGACGAAATACCCGGGATTCCTTTTCTTTATGAATTTTAACCTAAATAATAATTTTTAGAACGCTAGAAAATATGTAACAACCTGAAATCTGTAATCAATTATTATTTTGTTATAATTATAGCAGGAAATATTTAACAGAATTTAAATAATACTAATTTTTATATTATGAAATTTCCTAGAAGTTAATATCTTGTATGTATCAATAGCTATATTTTTACAAGAAAGATTAAAAAATCGTCCCCTATACGCTTATGTGTCCGGGGTGCAAACTTGTTTTTTCCAACCTAGTTCCAGTCATTCGCCCAAAAAGGCAATCACCGACGTCGAACGAAGCTCTCCGATGTGTTACGAAATAATGCTTGCATGACTACGACTAGCTGACATTAAAAATGATCGCTGTTGCTTCTAATTCTGTTCGATTAACACAGATTTAGCCTATCGCAACGGTATACTTTGTTAATATGAGCATAATATGAGCACAATTATTATCGACCATATTTAATAGTTGAGTTCCTTGATTTGCATTTTGTTAGTTCTCAGCAGTAAAGGCTAATAATAGCATTGCCCATTTCCTGCCTAGAACCAAGTAGACACTGTTATACAGTATAGGCTTACATAGGCTATACATCTACATTATTATATTATAAGTCAGTCTCCGTGCAGCGAAGAAGCTCACTAGCTGAATATAATTATTAGACCTGTATTGTTTGTTTTATACGTAAATAAATGTATAAACTATATCTATTCTAATTAATAATATGTAGGCCTATACTTTATAATATTCGAATCTTGAAATTTCCGGAGAAGGACGAGTAGGCTAAGCGAATTTTTTTTTTTTTTATAACTCGAGATCAGAGTTAAATTAATAGTTAGTTATTCATTGCTTACAGGGTCCAGCGGACTGCAAAGAGCCGAATCAGAACCACAAAATCAAGACAACTCGAGATCAGAGTTAAATTAAAAGCTTATTAGTTATTCATTGCTTACAGAGTCCAGCGGACTTCAAAGAGCCGAATCAGGACCACAAAATCGAGACCACAACTTCGCAAGCAGTAGTAGTAGTAGTAGTAGTAGTAGTAGTAGTAGTAGTAGTAGTAGTAGTAGTAGTAGTATAGTTATTTAGTTAAATCTTTAATTTATTTATTTGTTTTGTTTGTGTGTTATTATTATTATTTTTATTATTATTATTATTATTATTATTATTATTATTATTATTATTATTATTATTATTATTATTATTATATTCCTACTTTTAAAAAAAAGAAAAAAGAATAGTGTGCTGCTGTGCGTGCTCAATGGTGTAACGTCAGTGACGTTTTGTTTGTTTTTACTGAAGTTGGGTGTAACACGAAATATTCAGATAGTGTTACTGGTTATTTTTTCTTATAGATTTACTAAAGTTTTCAGATGATTTATAGAAATTTCCGCCCGCCACGCAACGTGTTTTTAATACGCGTTTCTCATTAAAATACATATCATTGAAATACACATAACAAATGTACTGTATCAGTTAAAAAGAATAATATTAGTTAAATAAATAATTGCTTTGGTGCTTGCAATAAAAATGTCACTGTTTTTTGAGACCATTATAAACTTGCTTTGCCTTGTTGTACTGAAGTGACATCAACGTATCCATAGCGCTTTGAAGTTTTGTCATGGTTTTATTGTTGATATAGATGTGAAATCGTTGTATGTGTGCTTTATGTGTTATGTATTACTTTTACTCCTTATTACTAATTGTGTCAGTATATTATTCATCATAAAATAATAATAATAATACTAACTGCTTCAAAATGCAAATCTCGACTTGAGCTTGAAGCTGTGCAGATCGAAATAGAATTAGATCTAGCAGCGGCTATTTTTATGCACGGATGTTTCACCACAGGCTCTGAAGTCTTTTCTTTTGTCTTTGTAAACTCCTAAATACGTACGTAGTATAGTATGTAATTGAGGCCTACGAAAGACGAGAATTCCCAGACTGTGGTTTCACGTAGTCCTGCCAGCATTCGTTCGTAAAACATCGGATAGCACCGCTCGACTCGGAGAGCTTCGTTCGACTTCGGTAATTGCCTTTTTCGGGAAAGTGACTGGAACTAGGTTGGAAAAAACAAGTTCGCGTCCAGGGTCGTTAATCTATTTTAACTAACTAACTGTTAAAATTTTTCATGACTGTGAGTGTGAGAAAAATCCAGAAACCAAACCCCGAAGAAGAAAATAAATTATTTTTCCATTTCCCCATCATTCTGTGTGTGAATTAAATGTTTGTATTAAATGTTTTGTGAAGTGTCATTTAAATAAAATTTGTGTTTAGTTATTTTATTTATTTATTTATTTTTTATTTTATTTAATCGTTCTTATATAGCGCTTTACCAGCTCAAGAGCTGCTCAAGGCGCTGGCCGATAGAGGATCCAACTCAAGCCGCCCGAGACGCCCACCCGCAGCCTTTGGGCGCATGGTCTGACGCCCGTACAACTGAGCACAATCCTGGGCAGGCAGGGATGGGGGAGAAGGACCTAAGTGCATGCTGGGTGTGTTCTTGTAACCGGCACTCACCCGTCTAGGACATGAGCGTCAGGATCTTTAAAGTCCGTTATGATGGAATGTATGCGACACAGACTAGACCTCGGTTTATACTCTCATCCGAAGGAGTAGGAAACGGGAGTAAAGTGTCTTTCCCAAGGACACAACACAATGCCCCGGCCTGGGCTCGAACCCGGGACCTTCAGATCCACAAGCCAAAGCTCTACCATTAGGCCACAGTGCCTCCCGTTAGTAGTTAGTAGTTCTTTTTCTTTCTAAATACTCTAATTGTTTAGTCTAAGACAAGAATTCTGATTCTATCTCTACTTGAAGTTAACCAGTCACTGTGCATTTTCATTTCATGCATCTCAAATAAATTTTATAATTTATACAAACAAAGTTTTAAATAAAATCTATAATATTTTACACATAACTTTAAATAATGAAAGTAAATAAATTTTTCTCTGACAGACCTTTGTTTCCTCAGGTTGTGGTTGTGGGAAGGCATCCATCCTAGTAATATTTTGGAAAATGCATTCTCTCCGCTGTGGGCGGGAGGTGTTGTTTCTTTTTGGGTTGTGGATTTTGGGATGTCTCGGCGAGCCTATACCTGTGGAAAGATCGGTTTGTCGGAGATGGTGTCAGAACTGATATTTTTAAATCCAGCAACCTCTTGTGAGCCCTTATGAAGCCATTCCTGACAGAACCCTGCTGGTGGTGTGCTCTCTTTGTGGGTGCGCCATGGGGTGGGGGGTGAAAGGGGCTTACAATATAAAGAATCAGGTATATTATCTATAGCTGAGCAGCGTAAATTAGCCACTTCAAAATATATAATTAGATGTTTGTAAAAAATTCAGTAACGGATGAAATTTTGAATGTGAGCAGTGTGGATTATGCCAAAAGAGCTCAAACTATTCCCTATATTCAAACAATTAAAGATTATACCCAAGATATTATGGCAGTCTGCAATATTGATATTACTTCAATTTCAGTATTACCAGTTATTCCAACATTTCCACCTTGGGAACATTTAAATGCACATTTTGACATAGAGTATACTGATTTAAAGAAAAATGAGTATTGTCAAATTTTAAAATGTGAAGTTACAGAACACTTAAATAATAATTATTCCAATCATTTAAAAGCATTCACTGATGGTAGTGTTTTGGATTCACCAAACTGTGGACCAGGATTTTTCATACCTTATTTAAATATTCAAAAGTCTTTCTATCTTGGTCACGGGTTTTCAATATATTCGTGTGAATTATATGCAATAATGATGGCACTAGAATACATACTCAACATTCCTTCTAAAATATTTAATATATTAATTTGTGTTGACTCTAAATCAGTGCTTTATGCTTTAAAAAATTGGAAATGTAGAAAGAGAACAGATATAATGTTTGAAGTAAGATATCTTGTTCATAGTATTAGAATTATTATTAGGTATTGGAATTACATTTTGTTGGGTCCCATCACATTTAGACATTTATGGTAATGAAATTTCAGATAAATTGGTCAAACAAGGTGCAATGAAAAGTGAGCACACAGTCTTTAATTCTAATGTGAAATTAGCTCAATTTGAATATTATTCGTTATTAGAACAACACTTTACTAATATAATACCCAAATTAAATATTGTTAGTTGTTCCAGAACTATTGCTAGATTAGTATATAAGCTACGTTTGAATTCATGGTGTACAAAATATTTGAAAAATGTTACTTGTTTATGTGCTGGAACTATTTCCTTACAACATATATTATTTGATTGTCCTGTTTTAACAGCACTGTACAAAGAAAATGGAATTATTTTATGTGCACAAGATGATATTAGAGTCATCTTATATAGTTCGATGTCACAGGACATCGTGCGTACCATTGTCAGAACAGATTTATTTAAGATACTATAATTAACAATTTCTATTTGTTTGTTTCTTTGTTTGTTATGGTTGTCTAAAATCACATTGTTGTGAAAAGACGTTAAATTAAAATATTGAATTGATATCACATCGATGACTTGACTTGATGGAGATTCCAGATATCAATAATTATTTATGACAGTACTCACAGACATTTTAGAACATTCCCAGACGCGGAATTATCAGCCGACGTTGGGGACAGAAGCTACAACTGGAAGACACTGTAGTCATTCCGTAGCACAGGTCTGGAGTATTTCTTCGTCACCATTGCTGCACGTCTGCACCAGTGATGGTAGACGAAGGAGAGATGAGGCGTTGATGGTGTCCACAACCGGTCTTGTAGATGGAGTTACCAGGATAGCTTCATCCGCCACATACCAGGAGGTTTCCGCTCTGTACCGACCCGTTGAATACAACATTTATACAATCATAAATTTTCGCTCTTATACCTAAAGGGATTATATGTGCCTTTGACACATTATTACAACTCACAATGCTTGAAGATCACTTCCTTTGTAGAACGTCTTCTCTATGCCACTTTAACACAGTACACACATTGCGTAGCCTACACACAATGGATTATGAGCCAAATATTACAATCCCCAGCTCACCTTCAATTTATAACATATTACTGCACATTCATTCATCATTAAATATACAAATTATACAACTGAATTACATTCCTATTTCAGCCCCATATCTTCACATATGAATGAATACCACATGGCATCATAGTTATAAACTGCATCACATATAATAATTACATGATCAAATAAGTATTGACATGAGTTGTCGTACTTCTTTCAAACATGGGTTCTCCTGAACTCTAATCACAATAATTCATAAAAAGCAATACTTTCCATTTTCGTATGGACAGCTTATTATAAATACCAATAATAATAACAATAAATACCTGTATTCTAGATACAGCTATCTTATTCCCTAGAAGAATCAGGCTTTCTTAGAGCACCCACGAACACGTCCGCTCAAATCGGCTGATAAGACATCTCTGCCTAACTACAGTTCACAATATAAAATCGTTGTTCTCACACGTAAACTTCCGGTCTACTCGCTATAGACATCATAACGTCTGTGTACACAAATGTGTACGAAATGCGTTCGTTACATCTAAATCCTTGAACTCGCGCCTGATGAGATGGGCACTCACCCTGCAGGCATACTCTTTTTCAAATCGAGTACATCCCCGGCAAAGAGAACCACGGAGCCGACTACCTGAGTCGTCATCTCGTGGAGGACACATCAGCTGTCGACCACCCAACCCAACTAAGAGCCACAGCACCAGAATTCATCCCCGTCCAATAAAACACTGTCACTAGTGTCCATAGCTACCTGGCATAGCATTGCAGCGCAGGTAGAGCAACTTAGCTAGTTTGTAAATAGGACCTTAGGATAGTGCAGTGATAAACTAGGCTCTGTAGTTTAAAAAGGTCGAATCCAGTAGTCATCGCCTTTTTTCAGTTGAGGGAGCCTGTAACAAGAACCTAGATATAAAACACAGCCCGATAGATTTTGCCTTGTTTAGTCAGTGTAAACTTAGAAGGTTACTGTTAATCAGTAGCAGACAATGGAGGTATTACTGATGTGTGTTACACTCTGCTAGCTTGACGCGAGCACACTGTAGTCACATCATCGCAGCTACGGATAGAGCAAATTTATATCCAATCAGAACACAGCGAGATTAGGTAGACCAGTTCTACCCAGTTCACGTAGAGAGGTAGAAGAGTCATTCTGCGTTCAAACTGTGAGCAGTACACAGTTACGCTCCAGAAATCTCTCCACTGACAGACTAGGGAAGCAGGACTTGTTGAAAATTCGAATCAATCAAGTTAGCCACGGCTTGACATTGTCAAAAAGGTAAATGAACATACTTTCGTTTCATTGCAATGTATTGATATTTTTGTTGAATTATGTTTGTGAAATTTGCTGTACTTATAATTGAATGGTTAGTCCAACGTGCGTGACCACGTGGCGAACACGACCGGGTTTGACGCCATGCTGTATTCCGTATGAACCCACTTTTGTTTAACCTATATGTATGCTTGCAGACCAGTGGCTGTACCAGAGAATGTGTATCATATTAATTCTTTCTCTATGTGTGTAGTTAGCCATGATTTATATTTATATATGTGTAGGAAATTAGAGTGGAGATTCCAGTGGACCACGGACTTAGCAGAATGTTCGTCGCTTATATATAGAAATGTGGAGCTAATCACTGAGGGCTACTTCGGCCTTCAGTGAGACACTCTGCACACACCCAGTATACAGGGTTGTGCAGAATTTCGTCTCATATGTTACAGACGAGCAGGCATCATATCATGAGCCCAACCAGGCGAAAGACAAGAAAAAGTCTTCACTGAAAGTTGGCCTGCAGCGGCTGATCAAGCAATGAGCTAAGAGAGACCACCAGTCTAGCAACAAGGAGAAGAACCCCCAACAACACAGCTTATCAAGGAATGAACCACACCACAGCTCTTCGGACACTGAGCTAAGTACACAACCTTCAGTGCGCCAAAACTGGTATCTACGGACCACAGTAGTCCACTCTTCCAGAACTCTGACCATTAGGGCAGAAAGTATCCAGAGCCCGATGATGATAAAGTAGCTGCATAGAACAATCAAGAGCGAACCATTCGAATTGACATTTGAACTTTTAAGTTAGTATCGTATTTCGCAGATCGTGTATAGAGTAGAGGAAATAAAGGTGTGATATTTACTGTTATCAAGTGGCTGGACTACCTATGTTTCATAGCCGTGTGAGAGCTAGTGTGACAGTGATCTTTTACCATTTTTCTATCTATCTCTGTACCCTAGCCTACACACAGATCGAGCTAAACATATAAATGTATAAAGTTAAGTCACAGGGAGATTCACTAGCGATCACCATTGACTAAAGATGGTGGGTAATAGCATTCCATTGTGCAGAGCCCAGCAACAATAGACCCACTGTCACAAGCGTTGTGTAACAATAACATGCAGCTTGTGTAACGCATGCATGCTTATGTGGGTTGATCGTGTTTTGTGCACAATGTTCCTATCCTATCCCATAACTCGGAGGTCGTAGGGGCACCACAGATGATCGTTTAACCGAGGTACTCCATCTTTCTCTGTTTTCAGAAGGAATTTACAGATCGTTTATGAAGTGCATTTAAAAACGCTTTTAAAAATATAATATAATAGAATTAAAATATACTCTTATCTTAAATTTAAAACCTCTTAAAACAGCGTATTTTATAATACTTCAACGTCACGGAGTGTGTTGTCGGTCAAGCCCCCTTATTAGTATCTCTGAACTGACAGTTTGTAGTCAATGCGTGCTTGGATAGGAAGCCAGTGAAGAGAAAATAGTAGTAGTGTCACATGATCACGTTTTTTTTTTTTTGCTTTCAGTACGAGCTGTGATGCAGAATTTTGAACTTTTTGTAGTTTATCGATCAAAGATTTAGGACAGCCAGTGAGTAGGGAGTTACAATAGTCTAGATGAGAGAGAACAAAAGCGCACACCAGAGCTTTTGTGGCATATACTGTAAGATACTGACGGATTGAGCTGATTTGGCGAATGGCAGTGAATGCAGAACGACAAACATGTGAAACATGGTTACCAAGGGACATGTCATCAGATATGATATAACCAAGATTCCTGGCAGTGGATGAGAAAGTAATGTCACAGTTGCCAACAGAAATAGAAGTAGGAAGGGTAGAGTTTGAAGACGATCTAGAATTGTGGAATGAAAGCATTTCTGTTTTGTCATCATTCAATTTAAGTTTGTTGTGAGCCATCCAAGATCTTACATCAGAAATGCACTGCTGCACGTTCTGGATGGAAGAATGAATCTCACAAGGACGGGAAGAATTGTACAGCTGTGTATCGTCATCGAACGACTGGTTATCAATGGCATGATTATAAAGAGGTAACAGCAATGGCCTGGTGTACATCACAAAAAGCACAAGTCCTAAAACAAAACCTTGTGGCACACCAAATATCATTTCTGTCTCATTAGACACGCTGCCATCCACAACAAAGCCTGCTTCCTTTTGAAGTGATAAGACTGAAACCAATTTAGTACCGACCCAGAGATACCAAAATAAAGCTGAAGAGTTGTAATCTACAGTATCAAACGCTGCAGATAAAATCTAGCAGAGTGAGAACTGAAACATTTCCACAGTCCAGAGCGAGCAAAAGGTCATTGGTAACTTTTAACAGAGCTGTTTCGGTACTGTGAAAAGGTCTGTAAGCAGACTGGTTGGAGCAGATCAAAGAATGTATAGTTAAATAGCTGTTTCAAAATAATCTTGTCCAATATCTTTGACAAAAAATGATAGGTTTCACACTGGTTTATAGTTCTGAAGGGTATTCTTGTCTAAACTAGGTTTCTTGAGTAAAGGCTTTACAACAGCAGATTTCATTGATGATGGAACACCAGAGAATATGCCATCATTTATAATGTTGGTTATAGTTGGTAACAGCTGGTCTAGGCATTCCACTAACAGAGGGGCAGGAATCAAGAGAACAAGTTGTAGGCTTGGACTTCAAACTCACGTTTCAAATTTCTTGCTCAGACACTGGTTGAAAAACATTAAGTGATGAATCAGTGGGGTATGTATCTTCTCGTAGGTCAGCACAATGAATGGAAGAAGACATAGAATTCAAGTAATATAATTTTGCCCGAATGTCAAAAATAATTCCAAGTATCTTAAATGTCTCTGGGTTCCAGTCAATGCGCAAATGGGGCATGAAGACAGTATGAGAATTTCTTTTACTACCTAACCAGATTGCGCTACTCGCCTGCACGCCAAACATTGTAGTTTTCATCTCGCATCAACAGAAACTGAACCGTATAGACAGCGTTCAGATCAGAGATGAATATAGCTATTATTGATGCGCCCGGGAAATCTCTTGTTAATAGGTTAAGTAGTTTGTGCGGAATAGTTTTATTTTATTTTTAATTTAATTTTTTTTCAAGTTTTCAAGGGATGACGTCATATTTACGCTGACGATATATCAAATACCTTTTTTTTTCTTCACCCCTAGCTCTGTATGCTCATTCTCTGGGTGGATCACATATTTTCATATCTAGGTATACAATACAATACAACAAATTTTTATTATCCCATAAGGAACTTCACAGCAATGTATGTCAGGCATACAAAACATATAATTACAAACAGTCATGTTATAACGTTTAACAGAGCTAAAAAATCAATACTAAATGTATATACATTCTATAAATCTAATCACTTGCGTACTCTTACACTTAATCTTTTCCTTCAAACACCTATCCACGCACTCTGGTTCTATCACACGTATGTCAATGCCCTTTTTAGACAGTTAAAATATAATAAAAATACATTCAAACATAGTGTATATGATAGTTTACCACTCTGGACTTATAAAAAATTATTTTGTTGCAACAGTGTTAGATAAATAATCTCAGTTTAATATGAATCTTAGTAGGTCAACAAGGTATAACTGTATCAAACTATAATCAACATAAGCAATAATACTGTTGACTGATTATAACAGTTGTCAAAAAATACAGGTAAATCAGGTAAATGGTATATTAAAAGGTGATTTACAGACATTCATAGTAAACACACACACACACACACACACACACATATTATACACACACTCACAAACACACACATGCACACACGCACACGCGCATGCCTTCATACAAACATGCACATACACTCAGCGAGATAGTTGGGAGACTCCTACATCAAGACAGTCTTTTGTTTGAGGGTCTGGCATTGGCCTCATTTAGCATTGATATGGCAGTAGGGATGAAGGTGTTTTTGTAGCGCTGTGTACGCATTAGTGCACTGCGGAATCTGCGATTAGATGGAAGAAGTTCAAACAGACAGGAATTTGGGTGGGTAGGGTCTCTCTGATTTCTGACTACCTTGCTGAGGGCTCTTTTGTGGAACAGTTGTTCCAGAGTCGCCTGCTTCTTGCCAACTATTCTGCTGCTGTTACGTTGAAACGTGAACGAAAGTATGTCGGACGCGCGCACAATAGATCTAATCGTTTCGTTTTGCAAAGTATTCAATAATGGTGTTTATTTACCTTTGATTTGAGTTTGCATTGTTGTTAGGAGAGGCTTTGTATAACGTTGATAATTTGCGTTAGTCGATATTATTTGAGAATCTTCTGGATATGCGTGTTTACTCTTGATAGAAATTTCCTGATACATGTAGAAGCAAGAGGTCGTTCTGGAAGATATAAAAATATGTATTGACGTAAGTCAGTGATGACGATCTTTTATTCGATTGGTGGCAGTACGTCATTTTCTACCATGTACGAAATCTTTCCGGAAAAGAGAGAGGTTATTTAATCGTGTGCAGAGTTGCTGTTGAGAGAGAGTAAAGTTGTTGATAGTGATTTGGAAAGTTGCTGTGAAAGTTGTTGAGTTGAATTGAGAATTGTATGCAGTTGTTGATGTGTGCTGAATAAAAGGGGAAAACTTCATACGTCGACTTTGTGAATTGTATGCTGTTTGGACGGGCTGTGTGAATAAACGAATCTGAGTTACACAACTATCAGGAATTCAAGCATCGGGGCTGAATCAGATACTGATAGAAAACACCAACATCGAACTTGAGTGTAACATTTTGGGGGTCAAGCCGCGATTCACGCCATAGCCAAGGGTTCAACTGCTACA
The DNA here is from genome assembly GCA_036898135.1 of Oncomelania hupensis. Taxonomy (NCBI): domain Eukaryota; kingdom Metazoa; phylum Mollusca; class Gastropoda; order Littorinimorpha; family Pomatiopsidae; genus Oncomelania; species Oncomelania hupensis. The sequence goes on along the minus strand of CM072524.1, from coordinate 60,218,563 downwards.
ACAAGCGAGTCAACGTTACGAGAGGCAGTCATTGAGGGTAGCCGCCAACGAGTTGCGTCGAGAGGGGCCAACATACTGGGACTACATCCGATAGATTCGGGTTGACTGCAAGGGCGTGTAGTCGCCGAAGAGTTGCTTCGTGAGCGAACAACAGAGCGGGACTACGTGGCTGCCGCAGGACTACGTCGAGGGACAGTCTCGGAGCTACATCGCCAGTGTTACAGCGAGCGTCGAGCGGACGTCGCGTCTACTTCAGCACAGGAGCGTATACATCAACACCAGCGTGGTGCAGCGTCGCATACGACGAGGACAGCGGGGCCTGCGTCAGCGAAGGCGACTAGTGACAAGCATCAGCGCTACTGCAGAAAGCGTGCTGTTCTAGAACAGTCTAGAAAGGTACAGCACAGTCAAGAACTTTCCAGAAAAAAAAAGAACTCTACAGTCAAGAACTTTCTAGAAGAAGAACCTTCCAGAAAAGAACTTTCTAGAAAAGAACTTTCCAGAAGCATCAAGATGGCTGACTTCTGGCAGAGAGGGGTTGAACTAAATCTAAAAGGCAAACAGCTGACGGAGTACGTCAAGTCTCAAGAGAGAATATGGCGCGAAGAAAAAGAAATAGAATTAGAACAGAAGCGTCTAGAAATTGAACAGCAGCGGCAAGAAAAAGACAGAGAATTCGAGCTGAAGCGTCTTGAGTTACAGCTAGAAATGGCGCGTATCCAGCAACAGCAGAATGCGCCACAAGTTATCAGTGACAACACGGCTCCAAAATTGCCAGCTTTCGTCGACGGGAAGGACCAGATCGACAGCTATCTGGCGAGATTCGAAAGGTTCGCCGAAAGCTCCAATTGGCAACCTCGAGACTGGGCGATTCGACTGAGTGCACTTCTGACGGGGCAAGCCCTCGAAGTTTACACCAGACTGTCGAACGATGACGCCAAAAACTACGACGTCTTGAAAGAGGCCCTGTTGCAGTGCTACAACTTTACAGAGAAGGGCTACCGTAAACGCTTCCGTGAATGCCGGCCTAAGTCAGACGAGACGCCAAAGCAGTTTGTGGAGCGCCTGTCATCATATCTACACAAGTGGGTGGAATTATCAGGCAAAGGGAAGACTTACGAGAGTCTCCATGAGCTGATCGTGAGGGAACAATTACTCAACGCCTGCCCTAAGGACCTCGCGATCCACTTGGAAATACAAAAGTTGCAGACGCTAAAAGACGTTGCTGAGGCTGCTGAAAGATATCTCATCGCTCATGAGAAAACGTTGGGGCCACCCAGCGCGACGAAACACTTTCAGAAGACGGCAAGCCATGGGAACCAGGTCCAAGGGAGCCAGACGAGCCAGAGACAGGCGGACTCCACGCCTCCTCCCAGGGAAGGGCACTCAAGAGGCTGTTTTATCTGCAACGCTACAGACCACAGAGCTGCCAGCTGCCCTCAAAGCAGAAATAGCGGACAGCGGAGCAGTACGGACAATGCAGCGGCGGGCAACCGGCAGAGGCGGTTCTCCAATCAACGGCAAAACAGTAGATCTGACCATCAAGTGTGCGGCGGGAGCGTCATTCTTCCGAGTGAGACCAAGCGCACAGCTACCCCTGCGGACGTGCAAGAGTGCATGACTGATGGCCAACTTCTCCTTGCCAACGGAAAATCCATCCCCGTCGTCGCCAGCGCAGCTGTGACCGTCCAGAACATGCCTGTTTCCAAGGGACGCGTCGGAAATCATGAAGTGACTGTTCTAAGAGACTCTGGCTGCAGTGGGGTCATCGTCAGAGAAGACCTAATCGCTAAAGAACAGTTCACTGGCGATTCTAAATGGACACTCATGGCCGACAGCAAATGTGTGAAAGCGCCAGTTGCAAAAATTCATGTCAACACCCCTTTCTACATAGGCGAAGTCGAAGCGGTTTGCCTGAAGAAGCCGCTGTATGATTTGATGATCGGGAATATCGACGGCGCGAGACGACCCGACGACCCCGATCCAGAGTGGAGTCCTGCCTCAACCCAACGCGTCGAAGTTGTGGAGGAGGATCCATTGCCGTTTCCCGATGGAGACCTTACAGAGCTGCTACGGGACAATGTGGTTACTCCGGCTCAGCCCTGCCGACCAGAGATCGTCAGTGCTGTTACTACCAGGGCCCAGGCCAAGAGAGACAAGGTGTCTACACCACTGAAGGTCGCCGACAACTCCAAAGCTGCCATCGTGGACAGAGATAAGCTGATCCAGCTCCAGGAAGCTGATAGCACTTTAAACAAGTACAGGAACCGCCAAGACCACGTGACCAAAGGCAGTGGTACGGTCTATTTTGAGGTGAAGGCCAAGATCCTGTACCGAATCTTCCAGCACCCGAGGGTCAACGGAGGGAAACCACTACGTCAAGTCTTGGTACCGTTACCCCTAAGGCGCCAGGTGATGGAAGTAGCGCATGACTCAATCATGGGAGGTCACCTAGGTATCAAGAAGACGTCAGACCGAATCCAGGCGGTATTCTACTGGCCAGGACTTCATGCGGACGTCAGCCGTTTCTGTCGATCATGTGACATTTGCCAGAAGACCATACCTCGAGGAAGGGTCCCGAAAGTGCCTATGCAGAGGATGCCTCTGATCGACCGACCTTTCAAGAGGGTGGCCTTAGACTTAATCGGCGAAATAAGACCTCCGAGTGAAGAAGGTCATCGATGGGTACTGACTTTAGTGGACTATGCGACTCGGTACCCAGAAGCAGTGCCACTGAAGAAGATTGACACTGAAACTGTAGCAGAGGCACTGGTGGACATGTTCAGTAGACTTGGAGTGCCTGAAGAAATTCTGACAGACCTCGGGACGCAGTTCGTCTCTGACTGTATGAAGGAGGTGAACAGACTGCTGAGCATCCGGCATTTGACTACGACACCCTACCATCCGATGTGCAACGGGCTTGTCGAAAAGTTCAATGCTACGTTGAAGTCCACCCTGAAGAAACTGTGCAGCGAGCAGCCCAGACAATGGCATCGCTACATCAACGCCCTACTTTTCGCATACAGAGAAGTACCGCAGGAGTCCACCGGCTTTTCTCCGTTCGAGCTGCTGTACGGAAGAACCATCCGAGGGCCAATGCACATCCTAAAAGAACTGTGGACGAAATAAGTAGACACCCCAGAGGTGAAGAACAGCTACCAGTACGTGTTTGAGCTACGGGAGAAGCTGGAGCAGACTCTCGAGATAGCCAGAGAAAACCTGAAGAAGTCCCAAGACTGTGGAAAGCACTACTATGACCGTAGGGCTGTGAACAGGAAGTTCAAACCTGGCAACAAAGTGCTGGTGCTGCTACCTACTGATCATAATAAGTTGCTGATGCAGTGGAAAGGCCCGTACGAAGTGGAGACCGTGGTGGGAATCAACGACTACAAGGTGAAGGTCGGCCAGCATTCCAAAATATACCACGCCAACCTCCTTAAGCTGTACGTGGAGAGGCCGCCAGAGACTGTACATGCAGCAACAGCAGCTGTGACCGACGACAGCTTTGACAGCGAAGAACTGTTGGAACTGGGAGACTTCCACAGCAAAGAAGGCATCGATGATGTTAAGCTAGGACCGAGCTTGACGGAAGGTCAAACGTTGGAGCTCAAGGACCTTATGGGCGAATTTCCCCACAACTTCAGCGATGTCCCTGGCTCTACGACTTTGGTCGAACATGAAGTCCACACCCAGACCTGGAAGGAGCATCTGCAGACCATGAGGGAGCTGTTCCACCGTCCCGCAGAAGCCAACCTGACCGTGAGACCCAGCGAATGCATTCTGGGAGCTGACAACGTCGACTGCGTCGGACATCCGATGGAAGAAGGAGACAACGGAGGACGCACTGATTCCAGGGAAGCCCACGTGATCATCGTCTTTGACCCTGGGCCGATGACGACCGCAACGGACAAGGGCGTCGTCTCCTTGCGAACGAAAGAACATTGACTGTGTGGACGAACTAAGAATATTGGTAATGACAGACTTGAAAATGAAAAACGTTGACTGGGTAGATAAACTGTGAACATTGACAGTACCCAGAAAGACTTGCAGATGAGAAACATTGACTCTGTGTGAATGAACTGTGAACATTGACAATATCCAGACGGATTTGAAGATGAAAATCATTGACTCTGTGTGAATGAACTGAGAACGTTGATAGTGTTCAGACAGTCTGAAATAAGTTTTAATTCTGAATTTTGTTTGTGTATTACGTTTCAACGTTGTTGAAAGAAATTAGGTAAATTTCTTCTTGAGTGGGGGGTTATGTTACGTTGAAACGTGAACGAAAGTATGTCGGACGCGCGCACAATAGATCTAATCGTTTCGTTTTGCAAAGTATTCAATAATGGTGTTTATTTACCTTTGATTTGAGTTTGCATTGTTGTTAGGAGAGGCTTTGTATAACGTTGATAATTTGCGTTAGTCGATATTATTTGAGAATCTTCTGGATATGCGTGTTTACTCTTGATAGAAATTTCCTGATACATGTAGAAGCAAGAGGTCGTTCTGGAAGATATAAAAATATGTATTGACGTAAGTCAGTGATGACGATCTTTTATTCGATTGGTGGCAGTACGTCATTTTCTACCATGTACGAAATCTTTCCGGAAAAGAGAGAGGTTATTTAATCGTGTGCAGAGTTGCTGTTGAGAGAGAGTAAAGTTGTTGATAGTGATTTGGAAAGTTGCTGTGAAAGTTGTTGAGTTGAATTGAGAATTGTATGCAGTTGTTGATGTGTGCTGAATAAAAGGGGAAAACTTCATACGTCGACTTTGTGAATTGTATGCTGTTTGGACGGGCTGTGTGAATAAACGAATCTGAGTTACACAACTATCAGGAATTCAAGCATCGGGGCTGAATCAGATACTGATAGAAAACACCAACATCGAACTTGAGTGTAACAGCTGCACACACTCTCTATTCCACACAACTGATTCTTGCTCTTCACATTCAATCCCTTGAACCAACAGATAAAAGAGAAGGTTAGAATAGACTCAATAAACGCATGGTAACACATTTCAATGATATGACTGGACACTTTAAAAGATCTCAGCTGATACAAGACGTACATTCCTTGTCTGCATTTCTTGTAGACATCCTCGGCATTTTTGGAAAAGTTTAATTTGTTATCAACAATTGTGCCCAAGTACTTGTATTCCTCCACCCTCTCTACCACCTGTCCCTTCAGCTGGAGTGCCGCCACATCTGTTACATTTCTCCTGTAATCAATTAACATCTCTTTTGTTTTGGTCACATTTAGTTCCAAACAATTCTGATCACACCACTGTGCGAAGGTTGATACACTTTCCTCATAATTAGCTGCTGAATCTGAAGTGTCAACAAGAGCCGTGTCATCAGAAAATGTGATGATCCTTAGATCTTCTCGGTCACTACGACAGTCATCTGTGTAGAGTGTAGGGGGGGGGGGGATGACAGTGCCCTGAGGGGTCCCCGTGTTGATAGTATGTGAATAGCATATATAATTACCAAATGAACTCACGATGGAAAAAGCATTAATCTTTCTTGTATAGCGTTTTTTCCAGCTCAAGAGCTGCTTAAGGCGCTTTCTGATACAGGATGTAACTCAAGCCAGCAGAGGCGCCCACTTACAACCTTTGGGCGCATTGTCTAACGCCCAGACAACTGAGCACAATCCTGGGCGACTGGGAATGGGGAGAAGGGATCTAATGCGTGCTGGGTTTATTTGTGTAGCCGGACATAGTCTAGGACATGAGTTTCAGGATCTTTAAAGTCCATGCGATGGAATGCTTGCGTGCACAGACTAGACCTCGGTTTATACTCTCCTCTGAAGGAATAGCATAATGCACGTATACCTATTCTCATGAATACATTAAGAAAAAATATATGAACACATTTCTATAAATATACTTGTGTACAATGTAGGCTTACATGTACACATAGCAGTGCATTGTTCCAGGTGCTCGTCAGGCCAGTACGTGTTACCAGAAGCTGTTTGTGACGTCAAGGACGACTGCATTGATGGAAGTGATGAATTACATTGTATTGAACACGGCCACTATGTGGAAAATGGATTCTTTAGAAAACCACCTCCGGTGATTATTCACATGGATGGCCGTGGAAACTTTTCAGAGCAGTCCATGGATACTTCTGACTCCACATGTCCACAGACCCACTTTCGCTGCCCGGGTAAGGACGTGTACTGCATGCCTGTCTATCTCAGGTGTAACGGGGTCAAGGACTGCCCAGGTGGTGCGGATGAGGTCAGTTGCGTTGATATGACGTGCTCAGGTTACTACCGATGCAGGTCATCAAGCGTGTGTCTCCATGGCAACCACCTGTGTGACGGATGGCCTCAGTGTCCAGAGCAGGATGATGAGTTGCTATGTAACAACACCTGTCCTTCTGCCTGTCACTGTCAGGGTTTGGCCTTCGTGTGTCACCAGCCTTTTCCTGCAAGTCACTATCCTGACCTCAGATATCTGGACGCTACAGGGTCTGGCATGGTCCCTGAGGATGTTGCAGACAACTTTTATCTGGTGTATCTCAGCCTGGCTGTTTGTGGGTTGAAAACATGGCCTGAGATTCAGCTTTATAATTTACAGTGGCTTGATTTAGCGAACAATGAAATGTCGTCACTGTATATCGACAATCTACGTTTGTTACCTAATTTATACTTCCTCAGTATAAGGGGAAATCCGTTAATATCGATACAAACAAACAATGTCGAAATGACTCATGCATCGCTCGTTGGCCTTGATGCCTCCTATATTTTAATGGAAACATTCGACAGCACACCTTTGGCGAGTCTTACAAACTTGACATACCTTAACTTTTCATTTTCAAACGTAAAACACATTTCTATGCATGGGAGTTTAGAGTTACTCAATCTGGACATTATTGATGTAAAAGGATGCAACATTCAACAATTTCCTAAGGACTTATTCAGGATGCTTGAACACTTATCCTATGTATATGCTGACAACTACCAGTTGTGTTGTGAAGCTGTGCTTCCGGCTGACTTTAATCAGGACCACTGTTATAGTATTCAGGACGAAATATCGTCATGTGATCACCTCTTGCAAGTTATGTTCCACAGAGTGTTTCTGTGCTCAACTGGACTGTTTTCTGTATTGAGCAATGCTTGCTTATTTTTGAGATTTTGTTCAGATAAATTGGAAAACAATGATCAAGTGTATTATATTAATTTAAGCATCTCGAACGTGCTAATGGGAGTGTACGCCAATGTCATTTGTTTAGCAGACATGGTGTACAGAACTGAGTACTTTGAGTTTGAAAACACGTGGAAGACCAGTGCAATGTGTAAGTTATCAGGATTCCTGTCGGTACTTTCCAGTGAAGTGGCAACATTCATAATATGTCTCATCACGTTGGACCACTTCATCACGTACGTACATCCTGATAGTATATTCCGTTTCACTGGCAGGTCAGCGGTGGGTGCAGCAGTTGTAGCGTGGACCATGGGAGTCGTCCTTGCTGCCGTGCCTCTGATACTAGGTGTGTCCTTGTGGAACGTCAGCGATTTGACTGGTCTATGTGTCCCACTGCCTGTCATTTTACCTAGAACTGTATGTTACCTTGGTGTTATAATAATCTTAAACGGAGCTGTGTGTGTCGTAATGGCTGCTTTGCAATTGTTGATCAAGAGGTCCTTACGACGCTTGTCAAGTTCAGACACCAATGTGAAGTCTGCATCAACAAAATCAATTACTGTAGAACGCATAACTACTGTCGTGATAACCGACTGTCTTTGCTGGCTGGCACTTGGTACTTTGTACATGGTCACGTTGTTTCTGGTAAACATTCCAGGCCAGGTCTTTGTGTTGCTGTACGTCTTTACGCTGTCCTTCAACTCTGCACTCAATCCGTTGTTGTACATCTATGCTATAGTTCAAGAAAAACAGCAACAGCGGCTGGCACACAGAATGGAAAAAATGTTGATGTCAACTGTAAAGAGCACTGCTTTTAAACCAAAATCACGTGTACCTGCAACGTCTTTTCCTGAATTGATGCAAAAGCAGGATTAGAACATGCCAATAAATCATATTCTCAACACGCGGTTCATGGATTAGCATAGATATATATATGCAGAAATCGTAAGAAAATCGTGAAATTAACGAATTCGTGAAATCTGCAGCTGAGATGCAAGCTGTTGCCGTAATAGTGAAAACGCTTTTCAAAGTTGACAACGAAAAAGTATATTAATGTCATGAAATCGACGTTTTGGGCAATTTCACATAGTCGGCAATAAAATGAACGATTTTGTAAAAGCATTGATACAATGTCTAACTTTATTATAATATCGTGAAGGATGGTAACTGTTCGTGCCTTTACACGCATTCACTTGATGTTAGACACCGCATCAATGCTTTTACAACATCGTTCATTGTTGCCGACTTCGTGAAATTGGCCAATACGTCAATTTCAAGAGAATCGGTTGCCTAATTCACGAATTTGTCATCTTTCAAATACCTTTTCATTATTTTGACAACAGTCTGCCAAGTCGCCAGTGGGAGAATGCGTGCAAAGGTTGAGGGGTCCATCAAATTCCACCAAGTGAGAAAGCGGGGAGTGCTACCATGAATTTTTGTAAAAATTTACAATTCCAGTTGTAAGTTGTAAGGTATTTTTTATAAGGTTTTTTAAATTAAGTTTTGAATAATTAAATAACTGACAATTCTGGTGTTGTGTTTTGGAGTTGATGCAATGACTACAAACTATTTACACAAACACACTCGCATACACACTCATGTGTGACTGATACCATTGACGTAAATATTGATATAATAAAAGAAATTGTTGAATTTACATTATCATGGACAGTGCAAAAAAAAAGTGTATATGTTAAACCAGAACCCAGGCATCCTGATGGGACGTACGAATGCCTGAGAATGCCTTTGAGCATGGTCAACAGCGGTGCTACCCTGAAGAGAGGAAGGAGGAAGATGCTCAAAGGGATGGACAACGTCGTGTGTTACTGGGACGACCTGCTAGTCCATACCCAGACCTGGAAGGAGCATCTGCAGACCTTGAGGGAGCTGTTTCAACGTCTAACAGAAGCTAACCTGACCGTGAGACGCAGCATGTGCATTCTGGGAACTAACAACATCGACTTCATCGGAAGTTCGATGGTCTCCTCGTCATGCACCACCGAACTTGAGAGTCTTGTCGTGAACTGTAGGCCATACTATTCCCCTCGTGAGTTCTCCTCTGTGGTTGTAATCTGCATGTACGTCATTCCAGAGGCCTGCCCATCAATGGTTCTGCCACAGATCTACGATATCGTCAACAGTGCAGAATCTGAGTTTCCTAACAGTGCCATCATCATCACTGGTGACTTTAACCATGTAAACTTGAAGAAATGTTTACCTAGGTATAATCAGCATGTCAACATTCCTACCCGAGAAGAGAAAACACTAGATCATTGTTACACTGTGTTTCCTAATGCTTAACATGCTGTCGCTAGACCCAATCTTGGCGAATCTGACCATAAGTCAATTCTGCTGATTCCCACATACAAACAAGAACTTAAACGTACTAAACCAGTAGTGAGAGTAAGCAGGAAATGGTCCCCTGAAGCTACTGATATGCTTCAGGATTGCCTTGTGTCTACTGACTGGGACGTTTTCAAAGACGCATGCCCGTCTCTTGACGAATATACGGACACGGTTACGTCATACATTAACTTTTGTTCGAATGTTTGTGTGCCAACTAAAACAAGCACAGTGGCACCGAAAGACAAACCCTAATTCACAAGGGAACTTAGAGACAAGCTTAAGATAAAGGAAGCCGAGTTTAGGAGTGGGGACAAAACAGGTTTCAAAGCAGCCAAGGATGGTCTGAAAAGGGCAGTTCATAAGGCAAAGGCAGAGTACGGTCGCAAATTGGAGGAACAGTTTGCTTCCAACAACCCCCGAGAGGTTTGGCAAGGCATGCAGCAGGCCACGCAGTACAAAGATAAGAATTTCACCTCGCCTGACCCCGACCCCATGCTCCATGACCAGTGAAACCACTTCTACGCGCGATTTGATACGCTCAACGTAACCCTGAGCTCTCCCCTGCACCCTCCTCATCATATTCTCGTGGCCCCTTTCACAAGACAGGAAGACGAAGTTAGAGCACTGTTTAAAAAACAGATAGCTAGGAAGGCCCCTGGGCCAGATGGTGTAACCCCAGCAGCCCTCAAATCCTGCGCTAATCAGCTTGCCCCAATGACATCTTTAACGCTTCTCTCCAACAGTGCTCAGTGCCTAGGTGCTTTAAGACCTCCACCATAGTCCCGATTCCTAAAAAGAAAACCATCAGTGGCTAAATGACTACAGACCCGTGGCCTTAACATCTGTGATCATGAAGGTGTTTGAGCACCTGGTGCTCCGCCACCTTCAGCGGGCTACCGAGAGCCGGATGGACCCACATCAGTTCGCGTACCGGAAGAATAGAAACCCAGAAGATGCAGTGGCTCTGGGATTGCATTACATTCTGCAACATCTTGACACTCCCAAAAGTTATGCTAGGATTCTCTTTTTGGATTATTCCTCGGCATTCAATACGATCATTCCTCACAAGCTGTATAGCAAGCTAGAGAGCATGGGAGTAGAACAGGCCTTGTGTAGGTGGCTACTACATTTTCTCCTTAACCGCCCCCAATCAGTAAGAGTAGGCAACAAGCTCTCCGACCCACTGACCCTGAATACAGGTGCACCACAGGGATGCGTATTATCTCCCTTTTTGTTCACCCTATTCACGAACGACTGCGTGTCGCACCATGATAAGGTAGTCATATTAAAGTTCTCAGATGACACCACGGTAGAGGGTCTGATCTCTAACAATGACAAGGCAAGCAGTGGAGGAGCTAGTGGCTTGGTGCAAAGACAACAATCTGGAATTAAACGTCTCCAAAACAAAAGAACTAGTGGTAGATTTCCGTCAAAACAGAAACAACATGCAACCCCTGTCCATCAACGGGGAAGTAGTAGAACAAGTAGACAGTTTTAGGTTTCTCGGCACAACCATTTCCTCAGATTTAGGATGGGAAAAGCACATCACTGGCGCAATTAAGAAGGCCCATCAGAGACTATTCTTTCTCCGCCAGCTTAGGAAGTTTCGGGTTAGCCAAGCTATCATGGCCAATTTTTACCACGCCACTGTAGAAAGCATTTTGACCTTTTCTTTCATTGTTTGGTATTCCAACACAAACATCCAAGATAAAGAGCGTTTAGACCATGTTGTGCGCCAGGCTTCAAGATGTGTTGGTGGGGCCCTCCCGTCCATCGAGGCTTTACACGCGCAACATGTCACACGCAGAGCCAAACATATTATCCATGATGAGTCCCACCACGCCCACGTGCTCTTCCAGATGCTCCCTTCTGGCCGTAGACTCCGTTCCCTCCCCAGCAAAACCACACGCTCACTGAATGGCTTCTTCCCGTGGTCTATGTAGAGAACGGGATTTTTCCGGTATTTTTTTAATTAAAATTAATTAATGATTTTTGATTGGCTAAAAGCGTTGAGCCAATGAATGAAGAGATAGCTTGAATTAGAGGCAAAAAATTGCTCAGTCGAATTGTTGGTGTCGAACTGTGTGGTTGAGTGTGTGTAGTAGGCCGAAAAAGTAGAAAAGACGTAAAAAAGTTGAAAGAAAAGAAACGAAAGTTAACGTTGAAATATATATAGAGGAAGAAAGCATTGAAACTAATCAAGGTGTATTGGTTTGTGGCTTTTCTCTCTAGAAGTGATTATTTTTGTGCTGTAAAGATTACAGCAGCCTGTTTGGAGGCTAGTGGCCTACTGGGAGCAGAAGTGGCTCCGTCCTGTCCGAGACGAGGACAAGGTGACTTTCTGAGGCATCGGAGGGGGATCGTCTCTATTTTCACGCTCGCCCAAGACAACGTTATCTCCGGGCGGACTGGGGCAGGAGGCTAGTCCCTCCGCTCGTCGACGCTCATCTTTCGTCGACGCTCGTCTTTCATCGACGCTCATCTCTTGCATCGTGTGCCAGATTGTGTGAATCCGTGATCCTCGGAGATAATAAGGTACTGTGAATCTTGCGTATTTGTTGTGCTGGCCAGGACAAGAAATTGCCGGTCTCGATTATCCGTCCCGAGTGTCAGACTCGTCGACGTCACATATGTGTGAGACATTGGGATAAGCCCAGCTACGTTAGATTGACTGTATGAAAGAGTAGAGCGAAAGATTGATAAGAATTATTGTTGATTATTTATATAAATTTTGAGAACGTGGAACGGATATCTTGTGTTGGTGTTTGTCTGTGTTGAGGAGAGTCCGTACGTTTGTGGGTGTGACAGTTAACAGAGAAGTCTTACACGCACGTTTTTTTCGTTTAGGAGTCAGATATATTTTGCATGCACTCAGATAGTATAAACAGGCACCCACACTAAAATATCCGTTCATTACAGTCTATCAGACACTTAAATCAAATATAAGAATTATTTAGGCTGCTCCTTATTGCGTCATATTCATATTCATAGTCATATTAGTCATGAATTGCGGGAGAATTTGCGTGTGAATCTATTTTAGTCATCTGTATATTTGATGTGTCTGATGATGTACATGAAATATCATGCACCTGCTTTGTTATATGTAATTCGGTTGTGTTTGTTGATGTCCGTATTTCTATGTTCTACATGAGTGTTCTAGTCAGGCGTGGGTCTGCTGTCTAGTATAATGGTGGTTACATTGGTTACATAGGTTGCACTAGATATATGCTTTATTTGTTTATTCTGTATCTTGTGTATGCCTGCCGCTGATCTAAAGCATTCTTTGTGTCATGTATACTATAGTATAACTGTATGTATGTCACTTGGCGAATAAATCTTGACCCCCGTTGGGGTGCCGGGGGTTTCAGTATAAATAGTATCCCCACTTTCTGGAAATTTAGTGCTTTAAATTCCCACTGTCGCTGTCTTTCTGATTTGCTCTTTCTCATTCCTGCTCTGTTCTATCAATCTGCTATACTATCGTCTTCTTCGCTAGCCCAGTCTCCTACCTTTTTTTCTTGAAAACTCTTCCGGGATAAGACTCCTTAATTGTGTATGAGGTCTGTTGGATCAGCTTGGGAATATTGGACGCTTTCTGCCAGGTGGTCACTAGGGCTTCCTATGATGTTATTATTTAGCAATGTAGGCATTTTATATGTATGTCCTATCCTATCCTATCCTATCCTGTCCCATAACCCGAAGGTCGTAGGGGCACCACAGATGATCGCTTAACCAGCATACTCCATCTTTCTCTGTCTTCAGCAGCCCTCATGGCTTCGCTCAGTGTCAAACCAGTCCATTCTCGAATGTTGTCCTCCCACCTCTTTTTCGGTCTCCCCCTTCTTCTACCTCCTTGCACTGTGCCTTGCAGAATGGTCTTTGCAAGGCCTGATGATCTGTTGACGTGGCCATACCATCGGAGTTTCCGTTTCTTCACCACTGTGAGCAGGTCATCGTGTTGTCCAATGGCTTGTGTGATGGTCTGTCGGACTTCAACGTTGGTGATGTGTTGGGTATAGGAAATGCACAGAAGTCTTCTGTAGCACCTCATCTCCATGCTTTGTATTCTTCGTTGGAGATCTGCTGTGAGGGTCCATGCTTCGCAAGCATATAGGAAGATGGAGATGACCAGAGAGCGCAGCAGTCTTACTTTGGAATGTAGACTGATGGTTCTGTCTTTCCAAATGGGCTTCAACCTTGTCAGGGCAGCAGTTGTTTATATGTATGTGTTTTGTTGATAATTTATAATGATGTTTGTATTCTATTTTGTTTTTGTAAACGGGGGTTCGATAAGTTGGGGTGAAGCCTCAGCCGTCCCCTGCATGGGATGTCTTTATTGTAAAGTGACTGGCAGGTGGAGAGCTTTCGGTTTTACCACTAAGGTTGTTTCAGCAGATCTTTTATGCGGATCGGGGGTTGTCCAGTCCTGATTTGGCTCGGAAGAGTCCGCTGGACCTAAAGCAATAATAATGTAATTAATGTAATGTAATGAATAAATCTTGAATTGAATTGAATTGAATAGAAGGAAACGATAGAGGATGCACTGACTCCAGGAAAACCCACGATATCACTGTCTTTGACCCTGGGCCGATGACAACCGGAAAGGACGAGGGCGTCGTTTCCTTGGTGATGAAAGAACATTGACTCTGTGTGGATGAACTGAAAACATTGACAGTATCTGGACAGACTGAAATAAGTTTTGATTCTAGATTTTGTTTGTGCATTGCGTCTCAACGTTATTGAAAGCAATTAAGTAAATTTCTTCTTGTGTAGGGGGTTATGTTACGTTTGCGACGCGCACGATGGTACGTGTGAGACGCGGACGATAGATCCGTTCGTAAACCAACAAAAGTGTAACAATTGTGTATGCGTGAGGAGGGGATCGAGTCTCACCATTCAACTATAAAATGCAATAATTATACAGCGTGTCTAAAAAAAAAAAACTTTCTGTTTGCAGGGATGAAACTGCAAATTATTTCACCATCACCATGAGGAAAAAAAGAGGGTCCCTAAACGTGCCCAAAATGTTAACAAAACAATTGTACAAACAACTGTTATTATAATTGACATACGCACCATTTAAACTCTTGAAAATAACAAATATTTTTTATATAAATAAAACAAATATAACTAGTTTCTTGTCGCCAAAACTGAAATAATAGAGCGAGAGTAATAGCCAAGAAACATAACTCTTGCAATTATAAAATTAAAAAGGCCTTGGCTAACTCTCATATCCATTTTTAATTTGGTAGATACTAGGTCATCTACCACACTTAGTACACAATGTCTTTAGAAGCCGACACCTCGATCACCTCATCCACAATAACAGATTCTGCAGTCACCAACAACAGGTATCAGTCTTGGCACAGGATCACATCATCAGAAGAGATATCATTAACCTTGTGCACAATTGCCAAATTGTCATTGTTTGGCACTTGCTCAACATTCCCCACAACACTCTCCATAATATTGTTCACTGCAGGTAAATTGGGATTCAAATTGGTACAGTTTTTCTTTGCTGTATAGGAAGAATCGAATAAAGACAGCTTTGCCTTTCCCCTAACTTGTGACACCACTGGGATAAATCAGTACAGGGAAAAAAAAAAGAAACGTCGCACAGTTTCCAGATGCTGACTATGTCTGACTGCAAACGACATTGCACTCAATGTTTATCATTAGCTTTTGGACAAACGCGCATTGCACTTAATGTTAATCATTGGCTTTTAGACAAACGGGCTCAGTTTGAACCAGGCGTACCCATTTCCACTTGTATGAACTGGGATGATTGATGTGTAACTCTAGTCCTTTGCAGCTATATAATATATATATATATATATATATATATATATATATATATATATATATATATATATATATATATATATATATATATATATATATATATATATATATATATATATATCATCACCACTCAGAAAGTGAAAGCAAGGAAGCTACAGTCAAACAGTCAATGAGTTCGGGGCGATCATCTTTATTCACAGATGCAGCATGAGAAATGGCACAAACAGCACACTAAAACTCTACTATAAAATTTTGCAGCGAGACCCACAGGTGCCAATTCACCCCTGCAACAGACAATAAAATGACACACATAAACATTGTGCCTCGCATAAGTTACAAAAATAATAAAATATGGCCTAACAATCTCAAACAGATTGTCACTGTGTCCACAAGGTCAAGGTCATCAATAAATCTGTGACCATACAAACCCATGCTAATATTTAAAATGGTTCCACTCAAACATTCGGGTCAAGGTTATGTCTTGTTTGTGCTTGGTATTCACTACAAAAATACCATACAAAACTATACCAAGGCCGTATGACAATTATCACAATAAATTGCCGCACAAGATAAAGTTGGCTCTCCACACCCAACAGCTATCTCATTACCTCCCCCTGACATGCATCTGAATGTCATCCCTAGGACCACAGCTCAGTATTGCATTCTGTCTCTTCCACCATACAACTCAACTTGACCTCAAACTATCACAGTTTCATCTCACAAAGGCCTAAATAATATTTATAATAATTATACTATGCACACCTATACCCCAACAAATTCAAAAGCGTTTACATTTTGCAGTCACGTTCCACAAATCACAAATGTCTCGTGAGCAAAAAGTCGATTCTCACTCAACACCCCAACTAGACATTTCCAACAAAAATTACACAATAACCAATAAATAAGAATACTAACCTGAATTAGGAATAATGGCCAAGCATTTCACATTACACACAAGGCGTGAACATCGGTCATATTATATTTTAGATGGAGAGCCAGACACCTCTTCCCTCCAGCACTAACAGAACAAGAGTGTGGCCTCCCTTACAAATCTCGCGCAACTACCAACCGCAAGGCATGATGGGAAAACAAACTGTTTCAAATCTAATTCTCAATATTATTATTATAATTAATAAACTTACATTCCTATTTACAAACTATATAATATAACCAAAAATATAAATATACATCAAAAAAACATTTCAATAAACCCAAGGGAGATAACATTTGTGTGAACCTCTGGGAAAGAATCGATTCTCTCCCTTTAACTTACTATGTAACAAACTGCAACACAGATGTGAGGTTACAGTTGTGTGGTCTTTTCTTTGACAGTTCAAGGGTCCTGAATCCCTTCTAGACTTTCCGAATCCCCACCCAATACGGTTGCTTCACTTTAGCGTGAACCACACAGCAACACCCGAAACGCACATAAATCTCACGTATATTTTGGGCAGGCTGTGACGTTCAGATGTGTTCATGTTCAGATGTATGCTTGATTACTTAATGTTGGTTGCTTCTGTGCCTTGTGCCAAAACAGATGCTTCTACCTCTATTTATTACGTGGACATCAACGATTGCAACTCAGAGAAGTTGGTGATTCAAATCAACGGAACAGAAGGTGTTGTGAACGCTTTCACCAACAAAAAAACATACAACAGCAGATTCAGTACATGTCTCTTCCAGATCACTGTTCCACAGAACTTTCATCTCAAGGCTTATGGACAGTTTGTTGGAGTAGATCAGAGACCGTGCAACGGTTCAACTGTAGTGAGACTGAACGATGTTAATTTATTCAGCTATCGTACAGATTCAACTGTAAAATTTTACAATGAGAAAGGTCTGATGTTTTGCACTCCTCGCAATCCAATGGACTTTGTCTTTAAAGGCATAGTCAATGAAGACCGGTTGCCTCTAATTATAGTCCCTGGTAATGCACTGTATGTGTTGATCGAAGACAGTCAAATTCCTGAAGACTTCTGGCTGTATTTTGAGGCACTTCAAGACAACCCATTATATGGATCGTTTATCCAATTGAATAAATCACTCACCTCTGGCTTCCTAACTCTGCCTGGATTTCAGGAAAACCTTGACTACCCAGTAGGACTGCGATTGTCTCACACACTTCACCTTCCTGAACAGTCGGTTCTGATGACTAGTTTTCGTAGATTTCAAGTGTATAAGTATTACCGTACATGGCCTTGTGATATAGATTACATGGAATTAAAAACTATCGACAATGAAGGTACAGCTACAGTACTCTGGCAGGCATGTGGTGAACAACAAATCATTGCAACGCTGTTTATTACCTCCGTCTTTGTATATTTTAAAAGCAACGAAATTCAATCTGCGTATATTCGCACACCGTCTAGCGGCATGTTAATGTATTATTCATACCACAAACTCAACGAGTCAATCACTCAACTGTCTAGTGGTCAGTTTAACTGCTCCAGACACTACGAGGCGTTCCGGCAACACCTGGACTGTAACTTAAGACAGGAGTGCCAGGAAGGGGAGGACGAGACAGAAGATTGTCCTTACACCAGTTATCAATGCAGACCGGAATCTATACACATTCAGGTAGGCTTTTGTTGTTACAGTGTTGTATGTGTACATATCATACTGTAACGGTACTACTACTACTACTACTACTACTACTACTACTACTACTACTACTACTACTACTAGCCTACTACTACTATAACTACTACTACTACTACTACTAATAATAATCATAATAAGAGTAATAATAATTTTTATTAAAAAAAATATTAATAATGCATATATATATATATATTCTTAAATTTATTTATTTATTTTATTTTTTTTTTTTTTTTGGTACGAGTATTTGACTTCTCCCACGATATGCAAGCCCTCGCAATCTTCTCCCTAAAAAACTTCAATCATTACAATCATTCTAAACAATCTCCAGACGAACACTGTCTTTTGTGCTCCACAAAGAGCAAAGCTGATATTTCCCATCTTCGGCGACATTCTATTTATTTATTTATTTATTTATTTTTATTTATTTTTATTTTTTTAAGGGGAGGGGGGGGGCGCCACAAGCGGAAGAAATTAAAAGAAAGAAAACGATATTCCTCATGGATAATATAATGGATTACGACAGGAGTGCCTAATACGTCGATCGCGATCGACCGGTCCATCGCAAAGGCAGTGTGACAGAGTAGATCGGGTAGCAGTAAAAAAAAAAAATTGACGTCAGCCTATTATATGACTATATATATGTTTTACATTTTGGTGGTAGGTAGATCATTTTGGCTTGGTCATTTTAAAAGTACCTCGCATGCTGAAAAAGTCATAGTGTGGGCAACCCTGGCTTACATTGACGTTTTAGCAAAAAGACAAATAGTCAAAGTGCCGACCCTTTGTTTGCTTATTCCGACTCGCGCCAGCGCTTCAAAATGCCGCGAACGCCGTCGTTGAAGCCCTCCGATTCGAAAGGTGTGGCAAAGCTCAGTACATATTTTGGGAGCAAAGGAGGTAATTATTATTTTAATACTTTAATCTTACAAGTAAATAACATATCCTATCCTATCCTATCCCATAACTCGGAGGTCGTAGGGGCACCACAGATGATCGTTTAACAAATGTACTCCATTTTTCCCTGTCCTCAGCAACCCTGATTGTTTCGCTCAGTGTCAAAACAGTCCAGTTTCGAATGTTGTCATCCCACCTCTTTTTCGGTCTCCCTCTCCTTCTATCTCCTTCCACTGTGCCTTGCAGGATGGTCTTTGCAAGACCTGATGATCTGGTGACGTGGCCATACCATCAGAGTTTCCGTTTTTTCACCACTGTGAGCAGGTCATCGTGTTGTCCAATGGCTTGTGTGATGGTCTGTCGGACTTCGTCGTTGGTGATGTTCTGGGTATAGGAAATGCCCAGAAGTCTTCTGTAGCACCTCATCTCCATGCTTTGTATTCTTCGTTGGAAATCTGCTGTGAGGGTCTGTTACACTCATTCGATGTTGGTGTTTTTCTATCAGTATTTGATTCAGCCCCGATGCTTGAAATCCTGATAGGTGTAACTCTGATTCGTTTATCCACGCAGCCTGCTCACTCAGCAACAAGACATGGAGTCGTCGTATGAAGTTTTCCACTTTTATTCAGCACACATCAACTGCATACAATCGCCTTTTCACTCTCAACTTTTTACTTTCCAACTCACTATCAACAACAGAGCATCGAATATATAGTTTTTCTCTACTATGGAAAACGGTGGAACGATCGAGTATGAAACACTACAACCAATCCAACTTACGTCATACAACATTCTTTCTGTCCCAGAATGTTCTCAAATATCCCGAAACTTCGATCGATAGTAAACAAGCAGATCTAGAGTATTCTCCAATAATATCGACTAACAAAAATTACCAACGCTACACAAAGCTTCTTCTAACAACAACGCAAACTCAAATCAAAGGTAAATACACTCTATTATTGAATACTTTGCAAAGCGAAATGATTAGATCTATCGTGCGCGTTTCAGACATACTATCCTTCGCGTTTCAATGTAACAGTGTCCATGTTTCGCAAGCATATAGGAGACAAGAGACTTCCGGTTGACGCTAACAGGCTGTGTACGACCCGAGCTCTACTGAATTTTGTGATTTTGCGGTGTTTACTGTGTCTTGTTGTGAGTTTTGTATTGTGTAATTGTTGTCTCATGGATCCTCAAGTAAGTGTAGCGTTGCTTTGCCTCTCTTTTTATGTTCGTTTGTTTACTCTATCGTTTTTTCGCTTCGTTCATTGTGCGATCTCGCACCCACGTAGTCCGCCATTGTGTTCCGAAATTCCATCCACAAGCTACACACGCGATAAGCTATTGTCATTGAAGTCGAAATGTTCACAGCTTGCTCCCGACCTTGTGTTCCGATTAAAAGAGTTATCGATCGGCCGTCATTTGCCCAGAAAAACGGACTAGTCGGGGAGGCAAACGTAAACAAAACATCTCGTCTATCCCTGTTGTCCTTTCAAACAGATCGCCTATGCTTTCCAACACTGACCCCCACGCTACATATTACGTCACACAATGAGTGTACCACTAGGCCTGAGAATCATCGCTGTAACACAGAAAATCTCATTCACATCAACCTCTCCCCTCAACC
Source organism: Oncomelania hupensis (assembly GCA_036898135.1). Lineage (NCBI taxonomy): Eukaryota > Metazoa > Mollusca > Gastropoda > Littorinimorpha > Pomatiopsidae > Oncomelania > Oncomelania hupensis. The sequence continues at coordinate 60,198,142 of CM072524.1, read as the reverse complement.
ACTATCTTCACACCTCGATAGCCACAGCCCTTTACGCGTTGCATCATTCAACGCTCAGTCATTGGGTCCTAACGAAAAACGTACGGCTTTGCGTGAATTCATCTCAGACACGCAGACTGACATCATGTTCATACAAGAAACCTGGTTTCGGCAGACTGGTGACGAGGGTAAATGCTCTGATTTAACCCCTTCTGGCCATTCTGTATGTTCGTTACCTCGCTCAAATCGTGGTGGAGGCCTCGCTATCATTTACAGAAACAGTCTGTCCCGTCACCTTGGCTTCATCACAGACTTCGCATTCACTCACTCGTCCTTTGAAGTTGTTCACCTCAGTTTGTCCGTCCCACAGCAGAACATTCACTTCATATGCATATATCGCACCTTTCCAAGCAAGAAGAATAAATTAACTGATGCAATCTTTCACCAAGAATTTCCAGTCCTGCTCGATTATTGCAACACACTGTCAGGAACATACATAGTTTTAGGAGACATTAACTTTCACTTTGACCAACCCCAGCAACCTTCCACCGCAAAAATGATTGAACTTTTAGATCAGTTTAGTCTTTCTCAGTCAGTCACAGAACCCACCCACAGCCGTGGTCACATCATAGATTGGGTTATGCATAGGCCTCAGGATAATGTGGTTAGATCAACTTCAGTCACCCAGGAATTAACATCTGACCATTTCTGTGTCGTGTGCGAACTAAACGTCGCAGCCCCCCCTCCTCCCCCCATGTTCAGGGAGGCTCGCAGCCTGCGTACCATGGATAGGGATGCTTTCAAGCAAGAGCTTACCGCTAAAGTGACCCCAGAACTCTGCCCCACTGTGGATCAGCTGAATAGTACACTTCATGCGGTGCTTGATCGGCACGCCCCCGTGGCCCAGAAAAAGGTCAAGGCAACACGCTCAGCACCCTGGTACGAGTCTATCAAGGACGAGCTCTCCGAGGCGAAGAAACACCGACGCAAAGCAGAGAAAAAGTGGCTTAAATCGGGTTTAGAAGTCAGCAAGCAGATTTTCACCGCTGCAAAAAAAACGGGTCACTAAAATAGTCCAGACTGCCAAAACCCGGTACTTTAGCGACAGAATTAGCAGCAGCGAAACTTGTAAACAGTTGTTCAACATTTGCAATCAGCTAAGGGGTAAGAGCAATGCAACATCACTCCCATCCACGCATCCACCATGTCAGCTACCAGATGTATTTTGTAATTATTTCACACAGAAAGTGGCTGACATAAGGGACGCTCTTGACAGCCATGAGATCCCACTCATTAACCCATTCTCACCTTCCCTCACTACCGCAAAAATGGAAGTTTTTCAACCAGTAACAGAGCAAGAAGTCAAGAAAGTCATCTTAAGCTCAAAACCAACATCTTGCTCTCTTGACCCCATTCCTACCCCCATGTTGATAGAGAATCTTGACCCTCTACTCCCGACCATTACCCACATTATCAACGAGAGTCTGTCCTCTGGTGTTGTTCCGTCTGTGCTCAAAACGGCTGTCATCAAACCCCTCCTTAAAAAGCCAAGTTTAGACAAAAATAATCTAAAGAACTATAGACCTGTTTCAAACCTCTCCTTCCTGTCCAAAGTCATAGAAAAAATTGTTCTCAAACAACTGTTTGCCTACCTATATGTTAACGCTTTACTTTGCCCCAACCAGTCTGCCTACCGACCCTTCCACAGCACTGAGACAGCCCTCCTAAAGGTAACCAACGATCTGTTGCTGGCCTTAGATAATGGTAACGTCTCCGTTCTCACCTTACTAGACCTCTCAGCCGCTTTTGACACAGTCGACCACCACATTCTCTTTAACACTATTCAACACTACTTTGGAATCTCCGGCTCGGTCCTGGCTTGGTTCCACTCATATCTTTCCGACAGATCACAAGCAGTCACTGTCGATGGCTGTTTCTCCAGCACAGCAGACTTGGTGTGCGGCGTGCCTCAGGGTTCCGTTTTAGGGCCGGTGTTATTCACTCTGTACACCAAGCCACTGCTTCTCCTGCTTAGAAAGCATGCTGTTGAGAGTCAGTCATTTGCAGACGACACACAACTTTATAAATCCACAGCCCCCTCTCTCATTAATTCCACTGTTCAGACTCTGGAGAACTGCATCACAGACATTAAGTCATGGATGACACGCAACAAGCTTAAGCTTAATGACGACAAAACCGAAGCCCTCCTCATTCACAAGCACAACACCTCCTCCTCACTCCCGCCTCTCCCAACATCGCTTACGGTAGGGACAACAAACATTCAGTTCTCATCCTCAGCAAGAAATCTCGGCTACATTCTCTCCGATGACCTGTCCCTCAACAACCACATCTCCAACATCTGTCGCTCTGCATACACGGCCATACGCCAAATCAGCTCCTTTCGCCACTATCTTACGCTCACTGCCACCAAAACCCTAGTCTGCGCTCTCGTCCTTTCTCGTCTTGACTATTGCAACTCTCTCCTCGCTGGCTCCCCAAAACACATCATTGACAAGCTACAAAAGGTTCAGAACTCAGCAGCTAGACTAGTATTCCGAGCTAAGAAACGCGATCACATCACACCTCTACTACATTCCCTTCACTGGCTTCCTGTGCAAGCACGCATAGAGTACAAACTCTCTGTTCTCTGTCACAACTTCTTCACAGATTCTTGTCCCTCCTACCTTGCTGATCTACTGTCTGTCTACTCCCCTTCACGCACTTTAAGATCTTCTGCCGACACTCGCACACTCAAGGTTCCCGTCACCCGCACTAAGACATACGGCCAACGTGCATTCGCTTACTCCGCACCTAAGCAGTGGAACTCCCTTCCCTCCCATATCCGCAACATACAATCAACACAAGCATTCAAAAAGGCCCTCAAAACCCACCTCTTCAAACTTCACTATTCAGAATGATCTGTATCCCGCTGCCATTCTCTCCTCTTTGTCTCTGTCTGATCCGTAAGTGTATACACGGCTGTACATATTTATACTGTTTTTCCTCCTGGGCCTAATCGGGCATATAAATAGCTGTGAATATGATTTTGCTATTCTATTTGTCTTTTCTGTCATTTGTGTACATAGTTGTAAATTGTAATTTGTGTACATAAGTGTAAATAATTTGTACCCTTACTGTTCTGTCTTTTGGTGTATTGTAGCGAAAGCGATGTTTTATCGAGTGCATGTACTTATATGTAATGACTATGTAAAGCGTGGTGAGTCTGGTCATAGGCTGGAGTACCCGCTATATAAAAATCCGTTATTATTATTATTATTATTAAGATGGAGATGACAAGGGAGCGCAGCCGCCTTACCTTGGAATGTAGACTGATGGTCCTGTCTTTCCAAATTGGCTTAAACCTCGCCAGGGCAGCAGTTGTTTGTGCGATCCTGGAGAGGACTTCCTGTCGGGACCCATTGTCTGATACAATGGCTCCTAAATATTTGAAGCTATACAGTGTGTTGAGGGATTGGCCTTGGACTTTGATGTCCGTGTTGATGCCATGGGTGTTGTTGGTCATCATTTTGGTCTTCTCTGCACTTATTTCTATTTAATGGGCTCTTGAGGTGGTGTCAAGCCTCTGTACCAGTTGTTCAAGTTCTTGTTCCTCTCCAGCCAATCCATAAATGTCATCCACAAAACGAAGGTTGGAGATTGCTCTTCCCCATATGCTGACTGTGCCTTCGTGGTCTGCAAGGGCATCTGACATGATGCGCTCTAGGAAGATGTTGAAGAGTGTTGGAGAGAGTAGGCATCCCTGACACACACCGATTGTTGTTCTGAACTAGTTTCCGATGGCGCTGTTGTACTGGTAGCCTTGTCATACAGGCTTTTGATGACTTCAACAATTTTAGGGCTGATGTTGTACACTCCCATGGTTGCCCACAGAGCTGCATGCCAGACTCGGTCAAATGCCTTTTTGATGTCTACGAACACATGATATAGATGTTGTTGGTGCTGTAGCACGCCTGTCTATAAGTGGTCCTTTCAGACGGCAGCTATTTACAGCCCTTGTTCAGCCTCCTATGATCCCTGCACGCTGGCTGAACCGCCCGTAGCCAGGTCAGAGACGGTCGGTGGCCTTGGCGTAGCGTCGACTACTGGCACAAGCATTTAGTGCTAGCTCTAAGCTGTAGAGCTTATAGTAACCAAGCCTATTGCAGTGCTAGTGCTGTACATGTAGCCAGACCAATTGTTCCTCACGCGTGCACGCTATTAGAAACTACTTTTGCTCGCTGTGCACAAGTATTTTATACCTAACAAAAATTCCTGCTGAAACTGAATGTATTTTAAAAACGAGAGAGAGAGAGAGAGAGAGAGATAATACATGCACACACAATCGATATGATACACACAGTAGACACATACAGTGATACAAACAAACTGAATGTAAACACACAATCAAACAAAGAGTAAATACAGTCAAGTTTAAAAGGACTTCACAAAACAAAGCAACAAACGAGACATTTAAGCAAAGTTCAAAGTACAACAATTTACAAGACTAGGGAAAAATAACACGTAATGAAATGTTATGTGTTCGTGGGTTTTTTTTTCTATGGAGACATGCATTCACTTGAGAGAGAGAGAGAGAGAGAGAGATTAAACATTTAATAAACATATCAGTCGTCATATCCAAATACAGTGCATGTAGAATGTGTATTGTGTTTTGTGATAATCTAGTGCGTGTGAATAAAAGTCACAAATGGAACTTAACACCATGCAAAAACAATTAATGTTACTCACCAAAATACAGCAATTTACAATGAAAAAACACAAATGAGAAAGCATCGCATAGCTAGAGTATGCATGTATGGAAAAGTCGGGTAATATTAAATGGAGTGTATTAGGAAACGATCGAGACCTTCCAGGGAAACCTTATTTCACACACACACACACACACACACACACACATTACAAGGCTTGCAGCAGCATATAACAACTTTTTAGTTACACACACACACACATATATATATATATATATATATATATATATATATATATATATATATATATATATATATATATATATATATAAAATTTAATATAAATTCTCTGCAAATGGCTAGCACCTTACAGCAACCATTAAGGAACAAGGAATAAAAACAAGCCGAGGCAAGTTAATTAAGAAGCACATGGAATTGAAAGTCACTATGTCTCACTTTTGTCCACCTTTGAGAGCAGGATAATTATTGTTCTTGTTTTTATATATATATATATATCCCGTTTCCATATTACCCGACTTTCCCTTACAATAATTTACAAAACAGAACAAAACAACACAACACACAAACGTAAACACATGCACACAAAAAAGACCTGTGTTCTTTTTTCAATGGAGACATTCATTCACTAATATGGAGAGAGGGAGAGGGAGAGAGAGAGAGAGAGAGAGAGAGAGAGAGAGAGAGAGAGAGAGAGAGAGAGAGAGAGAGAGAGAGAAAGAGAGAGAGAGAGGGAAGAGATGCAACATTTAATAACATATCTTAGGCATGCCTATGCAGTGAATTTACAATGGTTGAGTGTTTTTCGATATAACAAGCCTAGTGCGTGTAGGAAACATCACATGAAAAATTTATTGTACTCACCCTCGCTTCACGGTAACACATCACACATATGCACAGTGAAGATGCTGGCCGGCGGCTGGCTGCGATTGTGTGCCTATAGCTTGCACGCGCACCATTAACATTAGCACCACGCGCGAGACTTTCGTAAATTCGCTGCACTTACAACGGCCAGCAATCAAAAACAAGACGAGCTTTTTTAATGTCGACCACATCACCAGAAAGTTCAAACTTTTTACTAAGTGTGCTTCAAATGGTGAACATTGTAGGGATTCAAATGTACACGTATACACACACTCGAAAACGTAAAACCGGTCCACTGCTAGTCTAGTAAGCTTACAGTGCAGGATCGGACAGCTAGTGCCGTCAAATCGACTTAAATATAACACAAACCAAATCGATTTCGTGGTTATAGAATATGCTACCACAAAACACAGATATGGAAGTAACTACATGCAAACCATTATCACAATACAAACGATATTTCACATAAAACGATCACTTTTAGTACACACAGCCATACGTTTCCTCATAGCTGTGTACTCTGCAGAAAGCGTGCCTTTGGCGTCTGCATCTGGATTCCCGCGCGAGCCTGCAAGCTTCGCTAAAAATAGCTTGCACACGTTAGCAGAGAGGTCAAATTTTACTCAGGGCTAGACAGGCGTGGTAGGTATTTCTCACAGATTATTCTGAGGTTGAACATCTGTTCAGTGGTACTTCGCCCTGCCCTAAATCCTGCTTGCTCTTCAGCTATGATTTGTTCAGCTTGGGGTTTCAACCTGTTGAGTATTATTTTCTGGAGGACCTTGCTGGGATGGCTGATGAGGCTGATGGTGCGGTAATTTTTACATTCCTGAAGGTTACCTTTGTTGGGAAAAGTGATGACAAGCGACTGGGTCCATGGTATAGGCCACTCCCCACTCTGCAACATCTTGTTACACATAATGGTGAGTGCGTCGATCATCGCTTCTCCTCCTGCTTGAAGCAGTTCCGCGGGTATGTTGTCCACTCCCGCTGACTTCCCCTTCTTCAGCGATTGCACTGCTGCCTCAACTTCTTCTCGGAGAATTGGGAGGATTTCTTCTTCTGTTCTCTGGACATGCTAGAACTGATGGGTCTCCGAGTGGTTTGTGGTTGTAAAGGTAAGAGCAGTACTCTGTGTCACACCACGCGAGAGAACACCTGGGTTGGATATTTTCTTGCTATTATATTCATTCATTCATTACGCAAAGGACATAACAACAAAACTTCATTTTCATGCATCCATGCCACATGCACAAACGAGTAAACATATAAAACTTGTTCCATCTAAATCTCTCTTTTCATGGAGCACTTAATTGTCCTCAGTGTGATGAGAGAGTACACTTGACCGTTCATGATACCAAAGAAAACTCCTTTACGTGAATGTCTTGTTGTCGCCCTCTCACCACATAATGTCAAAATAAAGTCAAAGTTATTATTTTGGATGCGAGGTCGGCTCCAGATTCCTCGACAACAGTTTCACCTCAATCAAACACGTTGATGCAAATGTTCCATTCCGATCTATTCCAATCGGATAATAGACCCTGGATACTGGATCCCACACTGGATGCTGTATCCCACACGATATTGGATCCCACACTCGATCCTGGATCCCACACTCGATTCCGAGTCCCACACTGGATACTGGATCCCACACTGAATTCTGAGTCCCACACCGGATACTGGATCCCACAGGATACTGAATGCCCAGTGGATTCCGAATGCGCCTGTAACAGTTCAATTGTCTACTTCTCATAAATCTCCAACGTAAATTAAATCAGTGGTTTACAAGGTACGACACAATATATTCGATTGAAATAGTAAACAACATAACAACCAAAATATTCCATAACTAGCAAGAACATCACCCAAAACTCTTATAAAATGTTCTCCCAATAATAAAATATCTCCGTAATCACGATGCCCCACTAACAAGCTCCCATTCTTTTCCAAGCTCCCTGACATAGCTATTCGATACTGATTAGATGAAAATAAACTTACACAAGTTGCGCGTGAATATAACTGTTTGACTCTGTGCCGAGTATGGTCACAGGAAGAGTCACTCCTTTTTTTCTACAAACGACCCACACGGCCAACAACTGAAAACAAAAATGGCATCCGTCTCGCCACACACGTCAATTGTTCCCCCCGACAATACGTCACAACACACACAGCACGTCATTTCCACTTACGTCATGCATGTACATGAAAACAAGACGTCCTTTCCCTACGAACAAGCTTTCAGACAGAATTTGCAAACTAATGTGACACTCTGTCCATCTGTCCAAGACTTCTTGTTCTTCTGTAAGGCATAAGCCACTTGCTTTGGATCGTGGGGACTGTCACACCACGCGAGAGAACACCTGGGTTGGATTTTTCTTGCTATTATATTCATTCATTCATTACCAAAGGACAGAACAACAAAACCCCATTCTTCATTCATCCATGCCACATGCACAAACGAGTAAACACATAAAACTTGTTCCATCTATATCTCTCTTTCCCTGGAGCACTTAATTGTCGTCAATGTGAAGAGAGGGTACACTTGACCGTTCATGATACCAAAGAAAACTCCTTTACGTGAATGTCTTTGTTGATGAGGCCTATGCTAGTAATCTAAGGCCGATAACTATACATGTGTTTTGTCTGGGAGTGCTCTCCCCTGAATAACGGCTCGGCGGATGGCCGCATGTCTGGAGCTCTTGGTTCAATAAAACCTGTCTTTCCCCAACACCTGCAGTTGGCGTCTTTTGTTAACAGTCTTGTTGTCGCCCTCTCACCACATAATGTCAAAATAACGACAAAGTTATTAGTTTAAGATGCGAGGTCGGCTCCAGATCCCTCGACAACAGTTCCACCTCAATCAAACGCGTTGATGCAAATGTTCCATTCCGATCTATCCCAATTGGATAATAGACCCTGGATACTGGATCCCCACACTGGACCCTGTATCCCACACGATATTGGATCCCACACTCGATCCTGGATCCCAAACTCGATACCGGATCCCACACTGGATTCTGAGTCACACACTGGATTCTGAGTCACACACTGGATCCCACACTGAATTCTGAGTCCCACACTGGATACTGGATCCCACACTGGATGCTGAGACCCACACTGGATTCTGAGTCCCACACTGGATGCTGAGACCCACACTGGATCCCACAAAATACTGAATGCGCCTGTAACAGTTCAATTGTCTACTTCTCATAAATCTCCGACGTAAATTAAATCAGTGGTTTACAAGGTACCACACAATATATTTGATTGGAATAGTAAACAACATAACAACCAAAATATTCCATAACTAACAAGAAAATCACCCAAAAATCTTTATTAAATGTTCTTCCAAAAATACAATATCTCCGTAATCCCGATGCCCCACCACCAAGCTCCCATTCTTTTCCAAGCTCCCTGACATATTCGATAATGATTAGATGAAAATAAACTTACACAAGTTGTGCGTGAATATAAGTGTTCGATTCTGTTTGTGCCAAGTATGGTCACAGGAAAAGTCACTCCTTTTTTCTACAATCGACCCACACGGCCAACAACTGAAAATAAAAATGGCGTCCGTCTCGCCACACACGTCAATTGCCCTCCGACAATACATCACAACACAAACAACACGTCATTTTCACTTACGTCATGCATGTACATGAAAACAAGACGTCCTTTCCCTACAAACAAGCTTCCAGATAGAATTTGCAAACTAATGTGACATAAAGGCCCTTCCTCAGCTAAAACTCTAGTTTTAGTAACTACACATTGTCTGAAAATTCTGTTTAATAATAACATTAAGGACACGTGAATTCTGATCCTTGCATACCTTATCATATGGCACCTAATCACTCGTTGTCTACTCATTCGATGCACAATGATTCATCATTATCTCCAGCAATTCGACTCAGATAATCTGCTCCCACATTATCCTTGCCCTTGATTACTTCAACATGGAAATCATGCTGCTGTAACTGCAACGCCCATCTCATCAACCGACCATTCTCTGTTTTCGATTTTTGCAAGTAGTGCAACGGCTGATGATCTGTCTCTAGGACGAACCGCTGTCCAAACAAGTATGGTTCAAACTTCTTGATTCCCCATACCACCGCAAGACATTCTTTCTCAATCGTCACGTAATTCTTCTCCGCAGCCGACAATTTCTTGCTTGCATAAGCGATAGGATGCTTCTCTTGTTCGAACTCTTTCATCAAAATAGCCCCCATCGAATTGTTCGATGCATCAGTTCTCAAGATGAAAAGCTTAGTACGGTCGGGCAATCGCATAACTGGTTTGCTGCACAATATTTTTTTCAACTTCTGGAATGCTTCATCTGCTTCATCATTCCATTTTAACTTGTCCGGCATCTTAGCCTTGGTCATGTCTGTCAAAGGACTCGCGATTTCTGCAAAATGTTGAACACATTTCCGATAATATCCAGCTAGCCCTAAAAATGCGCGTAGCTCCTTTTTGGTCTGTGGCCTAGCAGCATTCTTCAGTTTGTCGATTTTGTCTTCTTCTGGACGAATCCTACCTCGTCCCACTTGGTGACCCAGATATTCTAACTCTTCATATCCAAAGTAGCATTTGGACGGTTTCACGGTGAGACCAACCTCTTCTAACCTGGTCAACACAGTTTCCACGGCCTCCAAGTGTTCTTCCCATGTTTCTGTCGCTATCATGATGTCACCAATGAAATTGTTGACATCATTGCGTTCCAACGGACTCAGCACCTTCCGCATCATCCGTGAAAATGCAGCCCCTGCAGTTTTCAATCCGAAAGGCATCCTAGTCCACTGAAATTGCCCCACTGGCGTAGTAAAAGCAGTTTTTGGTTTGTCTTTTCATTGACCTTTATCTGCCAATACCCTTTTGAACAATCTAGTTTGGAAAAGTTTTTGGCCTTTCCTATCTTTGCAAACAGCTGATCACTGTTTGGGGTGGGTTCTGGATCGGATTCCAAAGTTTCATTCAATTTCCTGTAATCAACACAAAAACGTACAGATCCATCCTTCTTCTTGACTAAAACAATGGGTTATTGTATGCCGACACCGTCGGCTCTATGACGCCCATTTTCACCATTTCATCTACCTCCTTTTGACGGTTTCCATTGCTGCATGCGGCATAGCATATTGCTTCACATATACTGGTTTCTTGTTGTGCTTCGCAATTCACAAGTTTCGATATCTGTGTTTCCTGGCAAATCTTGCAATGCTCGACTATGTTTCTCTCTAATTTCCTCCATCTGTCGGGTTTGTGTTTCATCCAAGCTATCAGAAATATGACTATCAGTCACACGTTCTGAAGATTTCAAAGGCATGGTAGGCACGGCTTCATTGTTCATGTAGCCTTCCATCTCGTCTTCTGTCATCACCACAGCCACACTTTCGCTGGTCTCCCTCTCTATGTAGCTCTTGAGCAAGTTGGCATGGTAAACTTTCTCTTTGCCTTTCACATCAATTTTGTAGTCACAATCGTTCATTTTCTTCATTACTGTGAATGGGCCCTTCAAGTCAGTTGTAATTTGTTGTGCTTCTCTGGCAACAACAACAATACCTTCGATCCTTCGTTGATATGCTTAGCCTTTGCCTTCTTGTTGTAATTCCTCTCGTAGCGTCTCCATAGATAAAAACACCACGACACACAACACTTCATTACATGTTATTGTTCTGTCTTGTAAATTGTTGTACTTTGAAATGTGCTTATGTCTCATTTGTGTTTAGCTTTGTTTTGTGAAGTCCTTTAAAACTTGACTGTATTTACCCTTTGATTGTGTGTTTATCATTCAGTTTGTGTATGTGTGTACTGTGTGTGTATCGGTTGTGTGTGTAGTCTCTCTCTCTCTCCTCTCTCTCTCTCCTCTCTCTCTCTCTCTCTCTCTTTATAAAGTGAATGCATGTCTCCATTGAAAAAAAACCCGAACTGTTGTGTTGCTATCTTGTAAATTGTTGTACTTTGAAATTGTGTTTTTCTCTGGTAAATTGTAGTATTTTGTTATTTTTTTGTAAATTTTATTTGCATTGCCTCATGTCTTGTAAATTGTGCTGTTTTGGATGAGGTTTTAAATGTATTCTCGTTGTTTGGGCTCTCTCGTGTATAGTAAATAGTGGATGAGTTTTTAAAATACATTCAGTTTCAGCAGGAATTTTTGTTAGGAATAAAATACTTATGTAGCGAGCAAAAGTGGTTTCTAATAGCGTGAGGGACAACTGTCATGTATTTCTAAAATGTACAACAAAATCGTAAGAGAGGGCGCCAGCACGGCTGTTCGTTAATGTCTGGTTAGCTTGAGCTATAGCTTGGGTAAAATAATTATAAGCTCCCAGCCAACTACTAAAGGCATGTGCCAGTTAGATAGGTTACGCTGCAGATGGCTGGCGTTTGTGATCTGGGTATAGGCAGTTCAGCCAGCGTTAAAGGACCATAAGAGACGGAACAAGGTGGGTTTTTTTGCCACCGTCTAAAAGTACCGGCTAGGGACAGCCGTGCAGTCTTCAGTGGACTCATTACCATCCGTCTGAGAGCAGCTCCTTTCAATATCATTATCATCCAGGCTTCTGCCCCAACATCAAACTATGACGACAGCAAAGTGGAGGATTTTTATGAAAATCTACAGGCTGTCCTTGACCAAGTGCCGAAGAAGGACATTCTGTATCATAGTGGAAGGCGACTGGAATGCAAAGGTTGGCCAAGATGCGCACCACAACTGGGGAGACACTGGGGACCCCACTGAGACAACGAGACAAATGACAGGGGTCTGAGACTCTTGGAGTTCGCCAGATACAACAATCTGATACTGGCAAACACTCTTGGTCTCCACAAGAAAATCCAGACGATGGACATGTCACAGTCCCGGCGGGGCGCATCACAACCAGATCGACTACATCATGGTCAAGAAACGCTTCAAATCAAGCCTCAACATTGACAGGACACGCACTTTTCCAGGAGCAGACATCGAAAGTGACCACGATCTTGACACATAACCACGTTGGTAACAATAAATCAAATTTGCACAAAGCATGTTTTGTTTGTTTAAGAAAAAAATGTTTTCTTATTTTACGTTGTGGTTTTCTGGCCCACCTTCCTACAGATTTTGCATAACATTTACAAACTTTACATTGATTAGTTTACATGAGCCATTCTTGATATAATAATAATAATAATAATAATAATAATAATAATAATAATAATAATAATAATAATAATAATAATAATAATGCATTAATAAATGTATAAATAAACAACTACTAATCTAACCTAACTAATCTAAGATATATAAATGTAGACATAAAATAAAGTACTAGAAAAGTCAGTAACCACACAAAGTTCATTTAAATTTTTTAAAGAATAAACATAGCAATTCAAACTATAATTCTGCAAGCAGTGTATGGTTTAAAGAAACAGAAAACCTCACAGGGAGCTGATGCCTACCAAAAAATCAACAATGACATCCGAAAAGGCAGAACTGGATAGAAGAGCAATGCCAGGAAATAGAGAACAGTCTGAACAAGAACAACAGCAAGAAGGCCTACCAAACTGTGAAGCGGCTGACAAGTGTTACAGCCCAATGTTTCCACGATTCAAAGCAAGTCTGGCATATGCCTTACAGAAGAACAAGAAGTCTTGGACAGATGGACAGAGTACTGCTCTGACCATTACAACCACACACCAAACGGAGACCCATCAGTTCTAGCATGTCCCGAGAACAGAGAAGAAGAAGAAATCCTCCCAATTCTCCGAGAAGAAGTTGCTGCAGCAGTGCGCATTCTGAAGAAGAGGAAGTCAGCTGGAGTGGACAACATACCGGCGGAACTGCTTCAAACAGGTAGGAGAAGCGATGATTGACGCACTCACCATTATCTGTAACAAGACCTGGCAGAGTGGGGAGTGGCCTACACCATGGACCCAGTCGCTTGTCATCACTCTTCCTGTCACAGGGCAGCCTGCGTTGAAACCGAGTAGTAAGTGCGGGTGGGGAGTTAATGAGTTGGGGTAGTAACTGCGCGGTGTCGTATGTATGGTTATGTGCGTGGAAAGCGTGATCTTTGAACAGCATAGTTTGGCCAGCCAGTGTTGGGAAAGTGTTCACTGTTAGTCAGAACAGGTTTTGGCAGAGCTACGGTGTAGACCGGGTTGTTTTGTTGCTCTGGGTGTTTTGGTTGTTCTGGAAAAGTAGGGGGGACAGTTATTAACGAATAATAGTAACTGGTTCCAAAAAGAGTATACTAGTTGGAAAAGGTGCTGTGTTTTGTAGTTTAACTCTCAGATTGGAGTGCAGCTATAATATAGCAAAGTTTGTGCAGTGTGGTAGTTTAGTGTGAGGCATTGTCCACTAATAGAAACTACGCACTGGATTTACCCTACTTAGAGTACTGTGTAGGCAAGCAGTGTGAAGCTGGCTAGCTACAGGTACCGTTACAGTCGAGCCGTTGGGTAAGTGTGATGGTGATCTTCCTTTACTGTGCTAATGACCAATGGCCGGCTGTTTGGGGTGTTGAACGATAGCTGTGCGTGAGGCTGGGGGATGTGGTTGCACTGAGGAGAGGAAGGGTGCGACTGAAGGAGGGAGAATGAGGGAGGAGAATGGGGGTGAAGTGTGATGAAGGCAGGATGGAAGTGGTTGCTGTTGTTGAGGTTGCGGTTGCTCAAGATGGATAATGTGTTGATGATTTCATGTATTCATTTGCAGCATTGTTCATTTCATGCTTTCATAATGTCATGTAGTTTTGGAACTATGTGTTGGATTACAAGTGACAGTAATAGTAGTCAAGAGAAGTGAAATGAACGGCAGTGGCGCTTCCTCAAGATACAGGAATTAGTTAGTGTAGTAAGGGGGGAGAGTGTGAGGAGGGAGGGGGACAGAATCGGGTGGACTTGACATTAACAATACGGCAAGCATGTTGCAGGTTCGAAAGTCTTCGATCGTCGTTCGAGAGTCTTTGTTCGTCGCTCAGAAGTTCGTCAAACTCTTCAGTGCGACGACGACGACGACATCCGGTCGTTGGACCCACATCATCATCACCACCCATTCGTCCACGTCCACGTTTGTTGACATCCTCATCATTCCACCACCCCATCTTTCCCGCGTGATTGTGACGTCCGTTGCGGGACCTAGCCTCGGCGTTACAAGGTAGCCGACAGGAGGAGTCAGGCTGAGAGGCGTCGACGGCGGCAGGGCCGCCGCAACTACAGCGTCACCATCATCATCATCATCATCGTCATCGTCGGCGGCGGAGGGAGTGACTACACCACTACGCCGGACCTAACAGCGACAGTCCAGCGTCAACCACAACGAGGAGGCAGCTACCTTTCGGAGGCATCAACGGGGACACCCTACTATCAGGTCGGCTCGTTCTTTATTTGTCCCCCTCTGACACTTGCCCCCTCTGTGCCTGGACATTGGCGTTGCACAGTCGTTAGTTAGACGTGGTTGATCAGCAACCCCCGTTCATCTGACATTTTCATTTCATTGCTCATTGATCCATTGATTGTTCCATCACCATTTTTCTCGTTTCATGTGTAAATGTTGTATGTGTATGAGTGTGTGGTATGAATGAATAAATAGCTTGAAAGTTGTATATATATTCGTTGTGTTTTCATCCCTTCACGTCTGCGGGAAACTGTCATTCTGTCTGGGTTGTCTGCGTGTGTAAGGTGTTTGTTTGTGGCGTCTGCCCGGATAGAGTCGTGGCAGTGACACTTCCCAAATAAGGTAACCTTCAGAATGTGAAAATTACCGCACCATCAGCCTCATCCGCCATCCCAGCAAGGTCCTCCCTGAAAATAATCTTTAACAAGTTGATACCCCAAGCTGAACAATCATAGCTGAAGAACAAGCACGATACAGGGCAGGGCGAAGTAGATCTACCACTGAACAGATTTTCAACCTCAGAATAATCTGCAAGAAATACCTACAGCACCAACAACATCTATATCATGTGTTCGTAGACTTCAAAAAGGCGTTTGACCTAGTGTGGCATGCAGCTCTGTGGGCAACCATGAGAGTGTACAACATCAGCCCTAAAATTATTGAAGTCATCAACACACCGACTCAACCAAAGCTTTTTAGTTTTGAGGTTAGGTCAACCTGGCTAGCTATAAATAGCTTCGCCGATGCTACCTTTCCTTTCCTTTCACTGGAAGGGAGGGTGCAAGCAAGCTATAAATAGCCCTCAACCAGCAAAATGTGGAGGCACTAAACAGTGCTGCTCACATAGGCATTAAGCTGGTGTGTCAAAAGCCTGTATGACAAGGCTACCAGTGCAGTCCTCCGCAACAGCGCCATCGGAAACTGGTTCAGAACAACAATTGGTGTGCGTCAGGGAGCCTACTCACTCTCTTTAACACTCTTCAACAGCTTCCTAGAGCGCATCATGTTAGATGCCCTTGCAGATCACGAAAGCACAGTCAGCATAAGGGGAAGAGCAATCTCCACCCTTCGTTTTACGGATGACATTGATGGATTGGCTTCAGAGGAACAAGAACTTGAACAGCTGGCGCAGAGGCTTGACACCACCTCCAGAGCCTATGGAATGGAAATAAGTGCAGAGAAGACCAAACTGATGACAACAACCCCAATGTTATCAACATGGACATCAATGTCCAAGGACACTCCCTCAACACAATGCACAGCTTCAAATTTTTAGGAGCCATTGTATCAGAAAATGGGTCCCGACAGGAAATCCTCTCCAGGATAGCACAAACAACTGCTGCCCTGGCGAGGTTGAAGCCAGTTTGGAAAGACAGGACCATCAGTCTGCATTTCAAGATTAGACTGCTGTGCTCTCTTGTCATCTTCATCTTCCTATACGCTTGCGAAGCATGGACCCTCACAGCAGATCTACAACGAAGAATACAAAGCATGGAGATGAGGTGCTACAGAAGACTTCTGGGCATTTCCTATACTCAGCACATCACCAACGTCGAAGTCCGACAGACCATCACACAAGCCATTGGACAACACGATGACATGTTCACAGTGGTGAAGAAACGGAAACTTCGGGCCACGTCACCAGATCATCAGGTCTAGCAAAGACCATTCTGCAGGCACAGTGCAAGGAGGCAGAAGAAGAGGCAGACCGAAAAAGGGGTGTGAGGACAACATTCGAGAATGGACTGATTTGACACTGAGCGAAACCATCAGGGTTGCCGAGGACAGGGAAAGATGGAGTACGCTGGTTAAACGATGATCTGTTGTGCCCCTACGGCCTTCGAGTTACGGGATAGGATAGGATAGGATAGGATAAGATAGGATAGTGTATGGTTACTTCCATTTTCGTTCACTTCCAATCTAACTTACTAAGCAGCATACATCTTACTGTTAAAAAAACAAAACTTATTCCAGCAAGGCATTAAAAAAAAGAGCATACAATCTGAGTTTATAATAACACATGAACTGTTTTATTCTTCATTATATGATCATCCGAGTGTTTAGGATAAACCCACTGGTATCAAAAGACCCATTTTTTCAACCTAAAATATCCCAAGCATGTTTAGCAAGCTGGTCATTTCCTGTGATGGACTACTGCTTTGGTAGGCTTAAAGCTGATTATGATGATTTTTACCTTCTCTCGCTTTTGGAAATGGTAGAACCCACTTGGTCATGCGTATGGAAAAAAAAACATTTTTTAGGGTTTTGAACAAGTGTGTGTATGGGCGTGTGTGTGTGTGTGTGTGTGTGTGTGTGTGTTTGTGTGTTTCGTTTTCTGTCACACTTCATTTTATTTAAAAAAAAACTGTATGTTTTATTTCATTCATGATTATTGTTATTATTTATTGTTATTTCGGTTGTTTAATTTGCATTGTCTTCCATAATGTTTTATGCGCTGTGAGAAGATATGTTGTCTAAAATGTGCGCTTTACAAACAAAATAATTTTATTATTTTAAAAAAAGGACTTTGTTTTTTACACCCCATATACCAATCTATCAAACATGGATGCCATAATAAAAACAAACATCGTTATTAATACATTCATTTAAATACAATATCAGGAATACTATAATTATTGCACCACAAAGTATTAAACGATGTAAGTTACTAAAATACTACATTCACTGCCAAAAGAAACTATTCAGTATAAAACTTCAAAAACGCACCACACACATACAGACACACGCACAAAGACGGACGCACACACCGATTCATACGCACACACATACGCACACAAACGCACACAGACACATACGCAGACAGACTCACACACACAGACAAATTATATATCAGCGTAAACGCGGAAATACGACCTTTCTTCTAATATAATAATATCGTTTCTATCTGTTACGAAATAAAAATAAAAGGCAAGTTAAGAGGGAGTTGGCTGCCCTTAAAGGTGTCACGACTCTAAATCCATAATAACTCTTTAATTTAATAAGATTATAAATGAAAATAATAACGGCAAAGAAATAACAACGTCTCCTCTTTCCGACGATGTAGGCCTATAATATTATGGCATGGTTACTATTATGGGTTCAGACTATGATGGACTAATTTAGAAAACACCTAACACATCAGCAACAATTTCATCTAGACCCTTCTTACAACTTTTTCCCTTGTTTCCTTTCCTATGTGTATGTCTCTATAAACTAATATTTATTTTAAGATTCTAGTGGTGGAGAATAAACTAAGGCATCGGAAAATATCACACTTAAGGTGTTACAGTGTAGAATCTTTGCTATCACACAGGCGGCGGAAGCAGCCCCCCTCAATAATGAGTAGTAGTGTTTTTTTGTTTGTTTTTTTTTTTTTTTTGCCAGCGCATCAAAGGATTTTTTTTTCTTCTAATGGAATCAACCAATACAAGTGTTTATCATCATAATGAATGCTAAGAATGATGCATTTAAGTCAGGGGATGTAAATGCCTACAAAAAAGCCAAGTCAGACGTGCGCCGCGAGATCTGTAGAGCGAAAGCGCAGTACAGGAATAAGTTGGAAGAGCAGTTTGCCTCCAATAACACGCGCGAAGTCTGGCAGGGCCTTCAGCGCGTCACGCACTATAAATCTAAGCCCTCTATGTCCAGTGATGTTGACCCTAGCCTGCCGGATGAACTTAATGAGTTCTACTGCAGGTTTGATGATAAGAATCCCACCCCTGGCTTCCACCCCCCTCTGCCTGTCGACCCTTCGCTTCTAACCCCGCCTTTCACCATTCAGGAAACTGAGGTGAGGCGCCTGTTCCAGAAGCAGAACACGAGGAAGGCGCCAGGTCCAGATGGAGTCTCCACCTCTGCCCTGCGCACTTGCGCTGACCAGCTGGCCCCCGTCTTTACAGACATTTTTAACATTTCCCTTCAACAACATACTGTCCCCCGATGTTTCAAGTCCTCAGTTGTTGTACCCATCCCCAAGAAGCCCAAGGTGTCCCAACTGAATGATTACAGGCCTGTGGCCTTGACCTCAGTTGTGATGAAGGTCTTTGAGCGACTCGTCCTCACCTACCTGAAGGCATGCACGGGTCACCTACGTGATCCACTCCAATTCGCCTATAGTGCAAACAGGTCAGTGGAGGACGCAGTCGCTCTGGGCCTTCACCACGTACTGCAGCATCTGGAGCAGGCACGTACGTACGCTAGACTGCTCTTTGTGGATTTTAGTTCCGCTTTTAATACCATCATACCCCACAAGCTGTTTGATAAACTTTTAACCTTAAATGTCCATCCTTCTGTGTGCCATTGGCTTTTAGACTTTTTGCTGGATCGCCCCCAGGTCGTCAGGGTGGGCAAGATGTTGTCTGACTCCAGGGTTTTGAACACTGGAGCACCTCAGGGTTGTGTCCTTTCCCCTCTTCTCTTTACATTGTTCACAAATGATTGTGTGTCACATGTTCCATCCGTTCATGTCATTAAATTTTCTGATGACACCACCATTGAGGGCCTGATTAGCAAAGACGACGAGACCGCCTATCGGGATGAGGTCGAACGGTTGGTTGACTGGTGCTCAGAGAACAACCTCGAGCTCAACGTTTCAAAAACAAAAGAAATGATTGTCGATTTTCGGAGAATTAAAGATCCACTTTCACCACTTGTGATCAACGATGAAAGTGTTGAACAAGTCGAAGAGTTCAAATTTTTAGGCACAGTCATTTCGAACGACTTGTCATGGGGAAACAACACCACCCCCATCATCAAAAAGTGCCAACAGCGCCTGCACTTCTTGAGACAACTCAAGAAGTTCAGGTTGCCTGCAAAAGTCCTGACGCAGTTCTATCGCGCAGTGATCGAAAGCATCCTCTGCTTTGGCATCACTACCTGGTTTGGTGGTGCCACTGATGAGGAGAAAGTGCAACTTGAGCGCATCGTAAAACACGCGTCCAGAGTTATCGGGTGCGAACTTCCATCTGTCGCCTCGATCTACAACACGCGCTTGGTCCGTAGAGCTAGAAACATCACAGCTGACCCCTCACACCCAGCCGGCCATCTGTTCGAGCTCCTCCCGTCCGGCAGGCGCTTCAGAGCCCTCAAAACCAGAACAAACCGCTTTAGATATTCTTTTTTTCCAGAGGCTGCTCTCGCTTTAAATTTCTTATAATGTCAAATTCATAATGCGGTAACTGACGTCACGTCATAATCCACTGGCACCCACTTGTTTATTTTTACTATTTGTTGTTTGCGTGTGTATGTGTGCACGCTTGATCAGTATTTTATTAGCTGGCAAACGTGTGTTTGCATGTATGTTTTATGAATGTTACTGCCACATCGCAACATATTCCATGTGCGTGTTTTATGTCAATTTGGCCAATAAACTTCGTTGAATCGTTGAATCGTTGAATCATCATCATCACCCTCTGATCAATGAGAGAAGTTCGTCCTTTCGTCATCATTTCCTGTCGACGCGTCATAATCTTTAGCCTTAGCGTAGATCAAAGTGACAGTTTTCGACATCGTGCACATCACAGTCGCGTTTTGAAAACTTTCATTTGCTGTCAGTTTTTACAGTCTACCGTTTTCAATATCAGCAATTTTCTCGACTACAAGTGAAGAAGTCAGCAAAATGGCAAATGCTTTGACAACTGGTGTTATTGTTCTTCGTCAAGCATCCCGACAGACTCTCCGTGACAACCAACCTGCAACCACTCCAGAAGAATATTTCAAGTTTAGCATTGCCATTCCTTTCTTGGAACACCTGTCAACCGAATTGGACTCGAGGTTCAAAAATGCTGGTCTAGCAGTTGATGGTCTCTGTCTGGTGCCAAGCACTTTAATAGACAATCAGGATGGTTTCATGCAGGTTCCAGAAGGGGTGATGCTGGCAATGTTGTGGGAGTCTGACCTACCAGACAACGCTACCCTTGATGCAGAATACCAACGGTGGGTTTGCAAATGGCGAAGTGCTGCTGAGAATGCGACAGCTATCATCCCATCCACGGCATCAGATGCACTGAAACATTGTAAAAGTTTTTTTTATCCCAACCTGTTCATCATGCTAAAGAACCTTTGCACCCTGCCTGTCACTACTGCCGAGTGTGAGCGTTCAAACAGTCAGTTGCGCAACCTGAAAAACTACCTGCGCTCTACAATGGGGCAACAGAGACTCAATGGACTTGCTTTACTGAAAGTGCACAGGGATGTTGATATTGACTTCAAAGAGGCAGTGAACTGTTTTGCCAGAAGATACAATTCACAAATGGTAGTAATGCCGAGGAACCTAGTGCAGCAAGACTGAATTAAGTGAAAGCAGGGCGGTGATTTTCATAAACTACAAGGTAAAGCTTTATACCGTTAACGATCAACAAAAAGTAGTGAATAATAATAGTATACAAAACATCTCTGATGATAAATAAATGTGTGTGTGTGTTTTGTTGTTGTTTTTTTGTTGTTTTTTTTTTAAGGGAGGGGCAGAGGATAATTTTTTGTACCCCAGAGTTTGTCATTTCAATTGTTCAAAAAGCTCAAAGTCCCAGACCATCACAGATGGCTTTTTCAAGGTTCAGATTGCACCAGATTGCACCATTTTGCATCCTTGAGAAAAACATTTCCAGGGGAGCATGCCCCCGGACCCCCCTAGAAGGCTCGGCGCTTCGCGCCTTCGCTGAATCTGTAACCCCCACTCCCACCACTCGACTTTTCCCAGAACGTGGAACGAATATTTTGTGTTGGTGTTTGCCTGCATTGAAGAGAGTCTGTACGATTGTGGGAGTGACAGTAAAGAGAGAACTCGCACGCACTCTTATGATCTAGGAGTCAAATGTTCTTTGCATGCACTCACATATAGTAAATATGCACCCACACTAAAGTATCCGTCCGTTACACAGGCAAAACCTGATAGTGCAGTGTGCAGTATTTATGACCATATAATAATAATGTTCGTTATTTGTAAGGCGCCTTAGCCTAAGGATCAAGGCGCGCAAGGGGTTGGGGGAATGGGAAGACAAGACAGACAAAACTGGACAAAAGATACATAATATACATATGTACATATGATACGTAGGCCTTACTTTGTCTCAGTTAGGTTTAAACTAGCTGTGTGCAATAACTTGATATATACTTTTCAGATCCCTTAAAGCACATAACCGTTAGACGTAGCATTAAATTCTCTATTAGTATATACAAACTTTAGTTTTGGTTTATGTAGCAGCTTTGAAGCAGGGCGCGATGTTTAGAATAGCGCGATGCATATCACCTTGATAAAGACACCGAGCCGTTATAGGCTAAGCCTCAACGGATATTGACCGGGCTTTGTAGTGTGTAACGGAACTTCCCGCCTTTTAACACATGACAAAAACAGTATTTTATATCAAGCATTCATTCTAATTCTTTCTTACATTTAATTTAACACAGCTGGGCTTATCCCAATGTTTCTCTCTTCACTACAATATAGCACAGCTGGGCTTATCCCAATGTTTTTCTCTTCACTAGTTTCACACCAGTTTGACGACGTCGAACCAAAACAATCGAGATGGATAATCGAGGGCCGGCAGTCCGAGCCCAAAGTAAGTACAAAACTCGGTACCTTTATAAACGAAGGGTGCGTGTGCACCGACGAATAGGCCAAGTCACAGAGTCAACGCAGACCCGCCGTAGTCAGACGGCCTATGATGACATAGACAGATAGATGGGGGCGCGTGTCCTGCCCGACCTGTCCGCGGCAGACAATGATGACCTGGTTAGGGCAAAGAAGTGTGGTCAACCCCTCCGATGTCCCTCAGATGGGCTTGTCCCGTTCCCAAACGTTCGAGGCTCCTAGCCTCCCGTAGGCAGCTGTAATCTTTACAGCACAAAAACTATATCCACTTCCAGAGAGAAAGACCGTAGACCTATACACCTTGACAGGCTTTCAACGCTTTCTACCTCCAATTTACTTTCTTTTTTCTTTCGACATTTTTCCATCTTTTCCTGGCCTACACATAGATACTGCTACTCCGAGCATACCAGCCTACGACATAGTTGATTCGAGTGAGTGACAATGCCCTGACTCGCGGACTATAACTTCTCCCATTGGCTGAAGAGTTCTAGCCAATCAAAAAATACATATCTTATAAATTATTTGAAAACTCCCGTTCTCTACACTACCCCCCCCCCCTCTTCGAAAAAAGAGACCGACCGAGGTTTCTTTTTCAAGAACAGATGTCCTTTCGAAAAGCAGTAGTTTTTTTCCCCCAACATCTACGGCACAAACTGATCAACAGCAGATCGCGACAACAGATCAGCAAGAATGTTGCGAGATCCCGGAAGAGGCTCAATATGAAAATTGTACTCTTGCAACGACAGAGCCCATCGCATGATTCTTGTAGTCTTGAACCTACATGTCTGCATGTATGTGAGTGGTCTGTGATCTGTCTGCAAGATGAACGCAACACCCCACAGGAAACGAGAGAACTTGGAAACAGCCCACACAATTGCCAGACACTCTCTCTCAATGGTACTGTACCTCACTTCCCTGAGCAGCAATTTCCTGCTGGCGAAACAGACCGGATGCAAGACACCCTCCATCTCCTGCATCAAGACAGCACCAATACCAAACGAACTGGCATCTGTACGAAGTACAAACTGTTCTTGCAATCGTGGCAACTGCAAGACTGGCGCCGTAGAAAACAAGCGTTTGACCGCAGTCAAAGCCTCATCACACTCAGCTGACCACACAATGGACTTGACCTTTGAATCCTTCGTAAGATCCGAAATGGGTGCAAGTAATGCAGAAAAATTTGGGATGTAGCATCTGTAGAATCCCAACAGCCCCAGAATCGAACGCACCTGTTTCTTGGTCGTAGGTGTAGGGATGGCCAAAATCTTCTCAATCTTCTTCCCCTCAGGCCGCAACACTCCCTCACCAACCACATGTCCAAGAAACTCAAGAATGCGAAAACCAGCAGCAATCTTCGATGGCCTAGCAGTAAGACCATACTGCTTCAGTTTCTGAAGAACTCCCCTCACATGCACCAGATGCTGTTGGAAAGCTTCACTATGTACCAGAATGTCATCAAAAATATTCATGGCAGAAGCTTCCTGGAGTTCCAACACCCTCATCATGCGAGCAAAAACAGCAGGAGCAGAAACCAATCCCAACGGCATTCTAACCCACTGAAACAGACCCATGTGGGTGGCAAAAGCAGTCTTATGCCTATCCACAGGATTGACGACAATCTGCCAGTATCCCTTGGCTAAGTCAATGCGAGTGAAAAACACACTGGATGCAAGTCTTGTGTACAACTCGGTGACATCTGGAATAGGTTCGGCGTCAAAAAGAGTAACCTTATTCAGCGCCCTATAATCAGTGCAGAACCGGCACGAATGATCTTTCTTCTGCACCAAGACCACAGGCGAAGAGTATGCCGAACTGGACTTCTCAATAACTCCAAGTTCCAACATCGTTTGAATTTCTCGTTCCACAACCTGACGTGAAGCAAACGGCAGATCGTAAGCCCTACGACGAACTGGAACATCCGATGTCAAATGTACATCCAAAAACAAACCCCCTTCAAAAGAACCCGGTTTTGCTGTCAGAATATCAGCATAATCAGAAAAAACAGAAAAAAAATCCTGACGATCTGACGCAGGCAACAACTCATCAAAAACCACTGACGAAATGTCCTCATCAGTCATAGATGATGCCAAAGGCAGAGTGGGCAGCAAAACATCATCATCCTCATCATCCTGGACAACACCCACAGACGCCAAAATTTGTCTTGTTGTCTCTTCACGTATCACCATTGAATTCAAAACTGCCGAACCCACTGAACAACAACCAACATGTCTACGATGAGAAACCTTCCCCTTGTCAACATCAAAAAAACTGTCTGAAATCACATCACCCCAATCTACAACCTCACCTTCACAAACAACTGAATCAACACAGACTTCAACTTCAGCAGCGTTTTGGGGACGACGGTAGTATCGCTTAGCATGTTAGCGTGAAAAATCTTTGTCTTCCCCTTGACCACAATCTTGTAGTCAGGATGCATGCTTTCTTGTATGGTGTATGGTCCTAACCACTTCATGAGCAATTTATTTGTCTCGGATGGCAACAGAACCAATACCTCATCTTTAACGGCAAAAGTGCGTTTCTTAGCTGACCTATCAAAGTAAGCTTTGTTCTTTGCTGATGATTGTGCAGAGTTTTGCCTAGCCAATTCACAAGTCTCAGCAATGACGTTCTTCAACTTGAAAACATGCAAATATAATGGCTGTGCATCTACATCCTTTGAAGACTGGTCTGGGTCCAAGAATCAGCAAGCAATGAAATCGGACCACGAGGTTGGCGACCAAACATCAGCTCAAAGGGACTGAAACCAGTACTCTCCGATGGTAACTCCCGGCAGGCAAAAAGTAAAGCAGGCAAGTAACGATGCCACGCCTTTGGATGAGACTGAACAACCTTCCCAAGCATCGCCTTTAACGTCCTGTGAAACCTCTCCACAATTCCATTTGCCTGAGGATGAAACGGAGACGTCCGAATCGCCCTAGTGCCACACAGTGCGTAGAACTGCTTGATCAACTCAGAGGTAAACTTAGAACCTTGATCGGACAGTATCACCTTGGGAAAACCCAGCCGTGCAAAAATCGACATCAAAGCCTCTGCAACCTCCACTGAAGAAATGTTATTAAGTGGCACGGCCTCCGGAAAACGAGTTGCCAAGTCGACCAATGTCAAAATGTATCGATGGCCTTCCTCCGAAGGTGGAGACAAAGGACCGACCAAGTCAATGTGGACCCTTTCAAATGGACTAGATGACTGAGGTACCACAACCAACGGAACTGGCGGAGCCTTCCCATTCGAAGTTGACTTCTGGCACACATCACAAGTACGAACGTACCTTGAAGTATCCGCTGACACTCCAGGCCAAAAAAAACTTTGAAAGAACTCGCGTCAAAGTACGACGAGTACCACAATGAGTAGCAAGCAACTGATCATGTGAAGTAGCCAAAACAGCAGCACGCAACTTCTCTGGAACAACAATCTGCTGTAGAATTTGACCTGGCTTTTCGTACGAACGATACAAAACACCTGCATCCTCAAAGAAAAAATAAGTAGCAGAGCCAACAGCTTTCTATTCTCCAGACTGAGCACACGTAAAACATGAAGCAAGACTGGAATCTGATTTCTGCAAATCAATCAACTCCTGACGAGAAACGCCAAAATCTTGAGAAACATCAACTAAAGGAGTATGAGGAAAATCTTTCTGCGCAGTGCGAGCTCGAGTAGTGACAGCCGCCCCACTCAACTCAACTGAAACCTGAGCACCAACAACAGAATCTGTCAACCCAGCAATGTTCCCAATGATCAAATCAGCAACTGGGTCAGGAAGCACAGCACAAACCAACTGACCTGAAAAATAAGGAGTGGAGACTGCAAGTTTGGCTAGTGGATAAACGGTAATCTCACCTCCAAAAGTCTTACAACGAACTTGTCCTTCGATGTACTCGAGAGATGACACCAATCGCTGACGCACACCACAAATAGTAGCACCTGTGTCACGAAGTATAGAACACGGAGTACCCTTCACTGTACCCAACTCCAAATGTAGATGACCAACAGCAGGACTAGCAACGGAACAGACAACCTCAGGATCAACAGGTAATGCAGCAGAAACAACCTGAGTCTTTTGTGTATCTGTTTTGAGTGCAGAAGTAGCAAACGGACAATTTTTCTTAACATGTCCCCCCAACCCACAAATGTAGCATGGATTTGTCGGATTCTTTCTAAGCGGACATTTGAATGAAGAATGGCCACTGCTTTTGCAAAGCTGACATTTAGCAAAATTCATGGACGAGCCACGTCCGAATCCACCACGACTTTGACCTTGATGAGAATCTGCAACAGTGGATGGCGCACTTCGATTAAAGTTCCAGCGGCCACGGTAACCAACCTGACGTCGATAACCACCGTATCCACCGCGAAAATCCGAACGACCCGAAGCGGCATTAGTTTCAGCAACGGTATAGAATTGACCAACCGACGCGAAGGCAGAAGTACTGGCCTTGCGAGCCAAATTCTTACCCGGACGAGCAAGGCGGTAACTTTCGGCACAATTCACCATGTCCTCGAGGCTGACCAATCCTCTTTCGCGAATAAAAGTGGCAAGATCTCCAGACACACTCTGAAGAAATTGTTCGCCCAGTACCAAATCAACTATGCCATCTAGAGTACGTTTTACACCAGAAAGTGCAACCCATCGATCAAACAATCGATTAAGCTCAATGCCAAAAGTTTGAAATGGTTCATTTGCGTCTGGTTTGGTGGCACGAAATTTCTCTCTGAAACCTTCAGCAGTACATTGGAATTTCTTCAACAAATTATCTTTCAAACTGTCATAATCACAATGTCCATTTGCAGCTAAACTATGATATAAACTCAAAGCATTTCCGTCAAGCAAAGCAGACAAATAAACAACCCATTGACCCTTTTCCCAGCCAAGTGCACCAGTTTGCATACAGAAGTAACCGAGCAGTGGAAGACGCGGTTCTTTCCCTTGTTCAGTACTGTCAGGCGCACATAGAGCAGGGTGGTTCATTAGCCAGAATCTTATATGTAGACTTTTCGTCTGCCTTTAATACAGTGCAGACCCATCTCTTAGTGCAGAAGCTGGAAGCGATGAACCTGAACCCCCACCTCACCCTGTGGGTGGCTGACTTTCTGTCTGAGAGAACACAGACTGTCTGTGTCAGGTCTCCCGCCTATGGCCCCCCACCCCCTCTCCCTCCGTCCTCCTTCTCTACTGATGCAGCTCTCGCTGTCTCCTCGTCTCTCTCCTCCTGCTCCTCCTCTGTCAAAACTATCAACACGGGGACCCCTCAGGGCACTGTCATCTCCCCCTTTGTCTTTACACTCTACACAGATGACTGTCGCAGTGACCGAGAAGATCTCAGGATCATCAAATTTTCTGATGACACGGCTCTTGTTGACACTTCAGATTCAGCAGCTAATTATGAGGAAAGTATATCAACCTTCGCACAGTGGTGCGATCAGAACTGTTTAGAACTAAATGTGACCAAAACAAAAGAGATGGTAATTGATTACAAGAGAAATGTAACAGATGTGGCGGCACTCCAGCTGAAGGGACAGGTGGTAGAGAGGGTGGAGGAATACAAGTACTTGGGCACAATTGTTGATCACAAATTAAACTTTTCCAGAAATGCCGAGGTTGTCTACAAGAAATGCAGACAAGGAATGTACGTCTTGTATCAGCTGAGATCTTTTAAAGTGTCCAGTCATATCATTGAAATGTGTTACCATGCGTTTATTGAGTCTATTCTAACCTTTTCTTTTATCTGTTGGTTCAAGGGATTGAATGTGAAGAGCAAAAATCAGTTGTGTGGAATAGAGAGTGTGTGCAGCAAGATAGTTGGCAAGAAGCAGGCGACTCTGGAACAACTGTTCCACAAAAGAGCCCTCAGCAAGGCAGTCAGAATTCAGAGAGACCCTACCCACCCACTTTCCTGTCTGTTTGAACTTCTTCCATCTAATCGCAGATTCCGCTGTGCACTAATGCGTACACAGCGCTACAAAAACACCTTCATCCCTACTGCCATATCAATGCTAAATGAGGCCAATGCCAGACCCTCAAACACAAGACTGTCTTGATGCAGGAGTCTCCCAACTATCTCGCTGAGTGTATGTGCATGTTTTTATGAAGACATGCGCGTGTGCATGTGTGTGTTTGTGAGTGTGTGTATAATATGTGTGTGTTTACTATGAATGTCTGTAAACCAACTTTTAAAATACCATTTACGTGCTTTACCTGTATTTTTTGACAACTGTTATAATCAGTCAACAGTATTATTGCTTATGTTGATCATAGTTTCATACAGTTATATATTGTTGACCTACTAAGACTCATATTAAATTGAGATTATTTATCTAACACTGTTGCAACAAAATACTTTTTTATAAGTCCAGAGTGGTAAACTATCATATATACTATGTTTGTATGTATTTTTATTATATTTTAACTGTCTAAAAAGGGCATTGATATACATACGTGTAATAGAACCAGAGTGCGTGGATAGGTGTTTGAAGGAAAAGATGAAGTGTAAGAGTACGCAAGTGATTAGATTTATAGAATGTATATAAATTTAGTATTGATTTTGTAGCTTTGTTAAATGTTATAACATGACTGTTTTTAATTATATGTTTTATATGCCTGACATACATTGCTGTGAAGTTCCTTATGGGATAATAAAGATTTGTTGTATTGTATTGTATTGTATTGTATTGCAGTAGCATTTGTTTCAAAACGAAACAAGTATGAATCAATATCATCAGTCTTCTCTCTAAACATGGGAAGTTTAGGAAAAATAGGTCGAGCTTTAAACTGATGCTTCGCATAAGTCTGATCATGATCCTGATCTTGACCAGCAACATGACCCCCCTGATTAGCCTGTAGTTCTAACTGCTTTGTTTTTTCCCTCTCAAGTTCAATGCCCATTCTCTTGGATTCCATTTCTTTTTGTGTTTCTAGTTTCTTGGATTCCATTTCCATTTGTGTTTCTAGCTTTCTGGATTCCATTTCCAATTCTGATTCTTTTTGTTTAGCTTCCCGTTCTCTTTGTCTATCAAGTCGCTGAAAACATTCTTGAATATATTTATGTTTGTCAGCCACTTCCAAAGTAGTAGCTTGTTTAAGAAACTTTTCAAAAAGATCATCATAGTCATCATTATAAAACGCTGATGGCTCTGCTCAGGACACCTCACCACCCTCAAATTAATAACCCCATCATTTATTTTTATCTGATTAATTGCTTTTATAATCAAACTTGTATGTTTTATTTTATTCTATTACCCACATGTCCATTGATAATTATTGTGTTTGTAAGTGTGAGTGTATTACCTTATTTGTCAAGGACTGTTTGGTATTTTTTATCTTGTTGTTATAGTTGTTTATGATGTGTTCTGTGTGGATGAGTGCACGGCTGCAGTGATGAGTGGGCAAATGTAGTGCGTGAGTGTGTTGTAACTGCGCGAGGCTTTTATGACTGAAATAATAGTGCCTATTCTTTAGTCCTATTTTTTACCTGTAATATTTTTACCTGCAAGAGGCGTTCGCTCAATTAATGCATAGTTAAATTATGTACGGATGATGTGCGTACGGATTCTATGCTTTCTGAACCTCTTATATTAGTCTGTGTCTTATTATTGTTCATTATAACTGTCTTGATGTGTGGAGCCATTATATAACATAATGTGATGAGACTTGTACAATATTTCCATTCCTGTGGTAATAAAGATGTGTTGAATTGAATAGTCATCCATGTTTTAATTTTTTTTGTCAAAATATAAATCAAAATCAGCACCTACTATTAAACTATAATATATACACTAAGTCCCAAACACCCAAGAAAGAATGATAAAAATAAAAATCACGTCAGGGTCACCAGATGTAACGGACGAATACTTTAGTGTGGGTGCCTATTTACAATATATGAGTGCATGCAAAGTACACTCAATGAGGGGTAGCTGGCGATGAAATGTAGGGGGAGAGAAGGCAGACTGTTGCACTGTTGTTTCTGTCTGTGGAAAGGAGGATTTTAGTCTGTTATTTTTTGTTCTGTAACAGAGAATGTCATTAAAGCAATTAGATGTGTTTTTCTGTTCCCAGGATCGATGCATAAACTTACACGAAGGAACTCGTGACATGATGTGGACAGAAGCAGACAAAGCATGTGGAGATCAAGGCGGGACACTGGCGACGTTCAGAACACAGGAAGACATGGATTTGTTTTCTTACTTGATGGACAAAGGAACATGGACACGGTTCGTTTTCGTTGGTCTCAGAAAGGGACTGATGTCGTCATCCAACATGTACAGGTTTGGCTCCATTTCATATTCGGTGTTTTTTAAAGTGCGTATGAAGTTTTAGATCAACATTTGGCAACAAAGTTATAAAACGTCAGTTAGGTACTTGTGCGTGATTCAACACTGCTAGCGATGCTACAGTCCAGTATTATAACAGAAGACGCGTAGGCCTAATCAAATGAATGCATACAATGAAACTCCCGGGTTGACGTTATAACGGGACCGAATGCCTTTTCTAAGCTGCGTACGTGCTTATGTGAGAGCTTTCATCATAACATGTGGATTAATGAACACTACTATGATCATACTATCAGTGAGTACCAAACACTTCTATGACAGACGTTCGTTCGCCGTATTCATTCGCAATTTAGCCTTGGAGTACAGTACGCTAAAAAAACGGTCAATTGTTTTTAAATAAATTTATTAGTAGTTTGCTATATTCCGATTAAAAGACGCGCAATGTAGGTATTTCCCTTACTGAAGTAACGCACGGGCACATATCATAAGTTCGCCGCACTAGTGTTCCGGTTTCCTAGAGAATGAAGAATTGGCCGGTCTGCCTTGTTAATCTGTAAACCTGTTACTTTTTTCATCAATACGGTTTTTATTTCATTAGTTTTAAACTCGCCTCTACATCACTTTTAAAAACAATATATTGTATACTTTTCCTCACACATACAGAGAAAGAAAAAAAAAAGATAAAAAAGAGAATGTGGGAATTAAAAAATAAAAACACTTGCCAAGTCAATTGTTAATTTTTTATTAAGGTGTCTGTCCTAGAAAAAATAACAACTGTGGTTGTGTCTGGTTTAATTCTCAATTTGTAGGGAAATAGAGCAAACATTAATTTGTAATAGTTTAGTTTGTGTACCAGTTTGGCTTTGGCATAAAAACAGATATTGCCCACACTGTATTTTGTTCTTGTTTTGTACGCATGCATACTAAGCTGGGGTGGTTTCATAGTGCATATATACTACAGAATGTTTACGATATCAGCTGACATTTCTCATGCCCTCAGTTAGCCTTGACAATCTAAACAAATAATGTTGTATGCATGCTCACTCATTTATTTCTCTCTCACTCAGGTAACCTTAACAGTAATCTTTTTTTGCCTACTATATACTATGCACACAGACACATAAACAAACTCACTTAGAAGTAAATTAATTTTATAACGTAAAAAAACATAAGTGGAGACCCAGAATCGAACCCACAACTTTCAGCTTGTCCAAATTGTGGGTCAACGTTCTTACCCATTTGTCTATTCTATCCTATCCTATCCCGTAACTCGGATGTCGTAGGGGCATACCTGCTTGCCCCTCAGCTATGATTTGTTCAGCTTTGGGGCTTCAACCTGTTGAGTATTATTTTCAGGAGGACCTTGCTGGGATGGCTGATGAGGCTAAGGGTGCGGTAATTTTCACATTCCTGAAGGTTACCTTGTTTGGGAAGAGTGATGACAAGCGACTGGGTCCATGATGTAGGCCACTCCTCACTCTGCCAGATCTTGTTACAGATAATGGTGAGTACGTCAATCATTGCTCCTCCTCCTGTTCGAAGCAGTTCCGCCGGTATGTTGTCCACTCCCGCTGACTTCCCCTTCTTCAGCGATTGCACTGCTGCCTCACCTTCTTCTCGGAGAACTGGGAGGATTTCTTCTTCTTCTCTGTTCTCTGGACATGCTAGAACTGGTGGGTCTCTGTTTGGTGTGTGGTTGTAAAGGTCAGAGCAGTACCCTGTCCATCTGTCCAAGACTTCTTGTTCTTCTGTTAGACATATGCAATACTTGCTTTGGATCGTGGAGATGTTGGGCTGTTTAACATTTGTCAGCCGCTTCACAGTCTGGTAGGTCTTCTTGCTGTTGTTCTTGTTCAGACTGTTCTCTATTTCCTGGCATTGATCTTCTATCTAGTTCTCCTTTGCTGTGCGCATGCCTTTTCTGATGTCATTGTTGATTTTTTACGAATACGAATACGAATCTTTATTGTCCATAGTTAAAATACAATAACATGGAGATTTGTCTTTAGTAGCACAAAGACTAAGACGGAAAGATTAAAAATTAAAAGAAATATTAACAGTTTTTGTTAAATAAAACATTAATTAAGACAATCATACGCATAACAAATAGCTTACTTCATTGCACAACTCACATCATATTACATTACATTATCACAGTACACAGAAGAAAAAATGTAGGTAACGGGGGGTATTACAGTTTGCTTAAATTTAAGATGCGGATTGCACTTGGTACATAAGAGTGGCCATACAATTTTCTTTTCCAGGCTGGGGTTCTAAACCTCCGACCTGAGGGCAACAGTTCAAGTGATCTACACATGGGATGACTGTTATCAGGCATGATCTTTCTAGCTTAACTTTTTAGAGAATCTTTATATATTTCTGTTGTTGGCTTTTGTGTCTTTCCTATCACTCTGCTAGCTAGGTTTACGATGCGGTTGAGTCTGTTCCTGTCTCTAACGCCAAGATTTCCGAACCAGGTAACAATGTTAAAGCATAGAATACTTTCTACTAGAGATCTGTAAACTATTTCTAAGATATGTACATTGACCCCAAAATTTTTCAACTTTCTTACAAGATACATCCTTGGATTGGCCTTTTTGCAAATAAAACCAACATGATCCCTGAACTTCAAGTTCTTGTCTAAAACCGTCCCTAAGTACTTAAAAGTTTTAACCTTGTAACGAAAAGGGGTTATATCAAGAATTGCGTGTATGCGTGCGTGAATGATCTGCGTGTTCTCCCGTCTCACACTTCCTAACTCTCAAGAATTCTTTTGTTGTTACACCCCCTTCTATTACTAGAAAAATAACAGTAAACAATAATCACAACGTTTACATGAGCACATACAACTCCATCAAATGATATAGAAATATATAGGCAATTTGTACTCACATACTTTGTAGCGATAATCCGTGAAAATCACACACACTTTCACAAACCACAATAAATATTCCAGTCAGATAATCCAAGAATTAAACCACCGTTCACAAAACCACCACTGAGGTCCCAGTCGCCGTCGACAGAGAGAGTTATCCACCAGAGTCTCACGGAGGTTATGAATCGTTATGTCTTTCTTTTGTTTTAAATCATCTGTCTCTGTCCATGGATATTTCCTTCGTTCCTCTCAATGTCTCCTTATCCTTATCTCTATCAGTCCCTAGGCCTTCTCCTCTCTTCCCCGTCCTCTTCACCTCCTTCAATAAACCCCCCCAGCCGCTGTCGCTG
This sequence comes from Oncomelania hupensis, assembly GCA_036898135.1. Lineage (NCBI taxonomy): Eukaryota > Metazoa > Mollusca > Gastropoda > Littorinimorpha > Pomatiopsidae > Oncomelania > Oncomelania hupensis. The sequence goes on along the minus strand of CM072524.1, from coordinate 60,164,106 downwards.
CTGCTGCTGCTGTGGCCGCTGTCACCGCTGTGGCCGCTGCCGCTGTTGCTGCTGTTGCTAATGTGGCAGTGGTTGCTGCTGCTGCTGCTGATGTAGTAGTGGTTGCTACTGCTGCTGATGTGGCAGTAGTTGCTGCTGCTGATGTGGCAGTGGTTGCTACCGCTGCTGATGTGGCAGTAGTTGCTACTGCTGCTGATGTGGCGGTAGTTGCTGCTGTTCTCTTCTCCGTCGTCTTCTTTGGTTTCGCCCCTGCCTCCTTCTTTATGCCTCCACCCTTCTTCCTCCTCGGCTACTTCTTCCTCTTATCCCTTCGTGTTCCGTTCCTTCTTCTTCCTCTGCTTCTTCTCCTTCTCCTTCTTCGTCTCCTTCTTCTTCTTCCTTCTTCTTCTTCTTCTCCTTCTCTTCTTCTTTCTTCTTCTTCTTCCTTCTTCTTCTTCTTCTTCCTTCTTCTTTCTTCTCTTTCTCTTCTTCTTTCTTCTTCTGATAACTTATGTTAATCTGATGAATAAAATTTGATACAACAAAACAACTTTCTTCTTCTTCTTCTTCCTTCTTCTTCTTCTTCTTCTTCTTCCTTCTTCTTCTTCTTCTTCTTCCTTCTTCTTTCTTCTTCTTCCTTCCTCTTCTTCTTCCTTCTTCTTTCTTCTCTTTGCCTCGAGGCCCCTCAGCCGGAGACTTCTGAAAACACACAAGTTTTCCCCACTAAATATCTTGATACATAGACTTCTCTGTATTACCCCATATACCTTTCTCTTCTCTGCGACGGGACCAGACCAGTAATATAATTCAAAGCTCATATGTGTCGAACACAGTTCACACATATACGCAAATTGTAAACTACTTATAACAACTAAATTACATCTTGACGCTGATTAATTTCATTCACAAAAGTAAATATAATACTATACATTGCAAGTTGAGGTTTCAACCTCAAATCAAATAAAAAATCCGATTTCAATTCGTTACTCAAAATTATACACGATCCACCATCTCCATCACCTCCCTAATCCATCCTTCATACTAATATCAAAATTATCTACTCTTACTTTTATTCCACCACAAGTAGAATATAATCATGGTTAAATATTATTATGTTCATAATACAATATTTCAATGATAAACCAATTATCAAAAATCAATAAGGTACATAACAAATCATTTTACAGTATTCAAATTGATTTGCAGCATTAAATATACAATAGCAAAATTATAGATAAAGCATGTTCATTTCCCACAGATTTTATGGAATACACTGATGATAGTGTCTGGTTTTGGCTACAACTGTTTTGATGTATTCTTGAGCTAGTTTGCAAGATTCTAGGATCTTGTTTTTGACGTGTTTAAGCTGAATAGTGTCAGGGTAACGTGTTACCATATCAATGATGCTGAGTATGCATCTGTGACCTTCCTCAGGCGGCGGAGAGATCGGTTCTACTAAATCAGCTGCAACCTGTTTGAATGTTTCTGAAATAGTCGGCATCTTTTCTAAAGGAACCAGTGGGATACCTTGTCTCTTGTCTTGAGCACTAGTAGTAACATAACGAGTATGACCTTGATCTTTGATGAGTGTGGAAGCACCCGAAAAAGGGTCGGACACACCTGGTAAATTCCCTACTATCAAATCGGCCACTGGTTGATCAATGACACAACACAACATAGTGCCAGAGAAAAATGGAGTGTCGACAGACACTTTGGCCAACGGAAATTCTTCAATGTTTCCACCGAATGACCAACATTTACACTCTTTGCCAGTGTACTGATCGTCCGAAACCAGTCTCTTGCGAACGCCACAGATAGTAGCCCCTGTGTCTCTGAGTACACTTGCTTTGAGGCCATTTACGGTACCTGATACTAGCTTGAGGTGACCACAGTTTTCATTACAAACTGAGCAAACTACCTCAGTGACCAAAGCTGACTGCACCTGAGTGTCATCTGAAGAGTCCTGATATTCCTGAAAGTCATTTTGATTGTCTTGAGGCTCTTGATAAGCTTGGGCAACAGCAGAATTGCCAACAGCATAAGGACACCACTTTGATATGTGACCTACACCCCCACAACAATAGCAAACTATGCTCTCACTATTTTGTCCCCTGTTAAGAGGAGGTCTGCCTGCGAAACGAAAACCAGGTCCCGAATACATATTGCCACGACCACGAGGAGCCTGATTGTTTTGAGCGCCCCGTTGCGTATTCATGTTCTGATGTGCAAAACCCTTATTTGGAATGGGACCTGTGGGTTGGTAGTTTCCACGCGGAGAGTCACGAAATCCTGATCCCCTGAAATTATTCCATCTTTGGCCAGTCCCACGAAATTGATTCTGAGTGGGTACATTCTGAGAAATCGACGTGGATGCAAAAATCGAGTCATCTGACTTCCGTGCCAGTTTCTTTTCCGGATGAGCCATGCGAAATGCTTCAGCACTGTCTATCAAAGCCGCGAATTTTGTCAAATTTCTTTCCTTCAAAAACACGGCGAGATCTCTCACAAAATAAGATTCCATAGTCCATCAAAAGTCTTTTCACAATCTGATAGTTGGATCCATCTCTCCAACAAGTGAGAAAAACGCTTTGAAAAAGTTACAAAACTTTCCCCTACTTCAGGCCTAACTGATCTGAATTTTTCTCTGAATCCATCTGCAGTGCACTGAAATTTCTTAAGAAGTTCTTGCTTAAGATCATCATATGAAACTGCACCGGCAGCAGACAAAGAATGATAAACAGCTAAAGCCGGGCCTTGTAGCAATGCAGTTATGTACACAACCCATTTACTGCTATCATAATTGAGAGCTTTAGCATGTGCCTCAAACCGGTACAAAAAAGAATCAATGTCATCCCTATCTTCTTTGAAAACAGGTAGTTGGGGCAACTTTGGAAATGGAGGGTTAGAGCTCCGAGTCCTAGGGGTAGTGTTCTCGCTCTGCAACTCAACCTGTTTTAACTGCAGTTCCATTTCTTTTTCCTTTAGCTTAAGGCTCTGTCTATCAAGTTCCATCTGATAATCCATTTTCAATTTCCTTTCCTCTCTTTCCAGTTCTTCTCTTTTAGCATTTCTTTCCTGTTCTTCTCTTTTAGCATTCTGTTCTAACTGAAATCGTTTTTCCTCTCTTTCCTGTTTAACCTTTTCCCGTTCCAGTTCTTGTTCTAACTGCAATTTTTTAGCATCCTGTTCTAACTGCAATTTTTTAGCATCCTGTTCTTGTTTAACCTTTTCCTGTTCTCTTTCTTTGGCCCTATCATGTCTCTGAAAACACTGCTCAATGTACTGCTGTAGCTTTTCGTCAGTAAAACCTAACTTCTGGGCTTGAGTCAAAAATGAATTAAATAGAGTATCATATTCCTCAGCAGAAGCCATGATCAGTTGGATTCAAAAGAAAATAAATTACTAAAAATAAGAAAATGCAAGTGACAATTCAGCAAATAACTTTAAGTTATACAAGTCAAAAATTATTTTCCCAAGTGCCACAAGGCCAGAATTATTACAAAAATCAAAAGCAAATTCAAGTTTGACAAAAGAAAATAATTCAAAATCGAAGCAAGCGAAGTTTATCAGATGAAAATTATTTAGAAAGCAACGCAAGTTCCAGATTGACAAAAGAAAATTATTTCAAAATCAAAGCAAGTTCAAGTTTTGCAAAAGGAAATTATTTCGAAATCAATGCAAGTTCAAGTTTAACATACCATAACAGTTTAACATACCATAAAAGAAAAGAAAACAATGTTTAGAACATATTCAGTCTAAGTACAAGCAAGTATCAGAAAACCATACTAAATGCAACAATAACTTTAACAACTACCAATATTTAAATCTAAATTATGACAAGTGAAATTTTAAAAGTAATTAGTTTTGAAATGAAAACAAAACAAAACAAACAATAATAATAATGAAACCCTATACTAAATAACAAACAATGACAACAACATCACAACACAACAAAGAGAGAACTAAAATTCTAAACTAATATCGGTACAATAGAATACAAGAAATCAATAGAAAAAAAACAACTAAGTTCCACTTCGGCTAAAAAACACCGGAAGTTCCGTTAAAATGCCAAAAATAAATCCTAAATACCTACAACAACTAAAATAGGGATGTGACAACTATAACTATACAAGACAGGATCCTAATAGTATAGACGGAAAAACAAAACAATACTGAATAGCTGATCTAGAATTAGCAATATATATAAAACAGGAGTGTGAAAATTACCGCACCATCAGCCTCATCAGCCATCCCAGCAAGGTCCTCCTGAAAATAATACTCAACAGGTTGAAATCACAAGCTGAACAAATCATAGCTGAAGAACAAGCAGGATTCATGGCAGGGCGAAGTACCACTGAACAGATTTTCAACCTCAGAATAATCTGTGAGAAATACCTACAGCACCAACAACATCTATATCATGTGTTCATAGACTTCAAGAAGGCATTTGACCGAGTCTGGCATGCAGCTCTATGGGCAACCATGAAAGTGTACAACATCAGCCCTAAAATTATAGAAGTCATCAAAAGCCTGTATGACAAGGCTACCAGTGCAGTCCTCCATAACAGCGTCATCGGGAACTGGTTCAGAACAACAATCGGTGTGCGTCAAGGATGCCTACTCTCTCCAACACTCTTCAACATCTTCCTAGAGCGCATCATGTCAGATGCTCTTGCAGATCACGAAGGCACAGTCAGCATAGGGGGCAGAGCAATCTCCAATCTTCGTTTTGCGGATGATATTGATGGTTTGGCTGGAGAGGAACAAGAACTTGAACAGCTTGTACAGAGGCTTGACACCACCTCCAGAGCTTATGGAATGGAAATAAGTGCAGAGAAGACCAAAATGATGACCAACAACACCAATGGCATCAACACGGACATCAAAGTACAAGGCCAATCCCTCAACACAGTGCACAGCTTCAAATATTTAGGAGCCATTGTGTCAGACAATGGGTCTCGACAGGAAGTCCTCTCCAGGATCGCACAAACAACTGCTGCCCTGACAAGGTTGAAGCCCATTTGGAAAGACAGAACCATCAGTCTACATTCCAAAGTAAGACTGCTGCGCTCTCTGGTCATCTCCATCTTCCTATATGCTTGCAAAGCATGGACCCTCACAGCAGATCTCCAACGAAGAATACAAAGCATGGAGATGAGGTGCTACAGAAGACTTCTGTGCATTTCCTATACCCAACACATCACCAACGACGAAGTCCGACAGACCATCACACAAGCCATTGGACAACACGATGACCTGCTCACAGTGGTGAAGAAACGGAAACTCCGATGGTATGGCCACGTCACCAGATCATCAGGCCTTGCAAAGACCATTCTGCAAGGCACAGTGCAAGGAGAAAGAAGAAGGGGGAGACCGAAAAAGAGGTGGGAGGACAACATTCGAGAATGGACTGGTTTGACACTGAGCGAAGCCATGAGGGCTGCTGAGGACAGAGAAAGATGGAGTATGCTGGTTAAACGATCATCTGTGGTGCCCCTACGACCTTCGGGTTATGGGACAGGATAGGATAGGATAGGATAAAACAGGAAGAAAAATGAATCTAAGCCCTCTCTGATCCCAGAACAATACAAAGAATCAGACCCGCAAAGAAAGAATCGGAGGCGGGGTATAATCTATATAAACCCCAACATACTACCCAAAAAGAAATGAAAACAACAATTTAACAAGTCAGTTACACAGTACACACTTACTCCTAGCACACCAAAGTTAAGTGCCCAAAATTTATACAAACCCTTCTACTGTTCAACTTATACTTATTCAATTAACTCCCACAATATACACTCAAAATACTATACAAGACAAATAAATAATCTAAACTCCCACTAACTAACTACGGGTTTCAGGGTCACCACTGTAACGAAAAGGGGTTATATCAAGAATTGCGTGTATGCGTGCGTGAATGATCTGCGTGTTCTCCCGTCTCACACTTCCTAACTCTCAAGAATTCTTTTGTTGTTACACCCCCTTCTATTACTAGAAAAATAACAGTAAACAATAATCACAACGTTTACATGAGCACATACAACTC